>JAQIVF010000827.1:0-17682 GCA_034698365.1 Steganacarus magnus
TTAGTAAATCGTTGTGCCAGATGGGGAGTTATGATAAGCGAGTTTTCTGAGGCTAACATTGTTCATCGACCAGGAATTAAACATAATGACGTAGATCTTCTATCACGGCAACCAGTAGATGATGCTCCTTTAAGTGAAGTAGACTATCCTTTTGACAGACTTGTGGCAAAGTGATGATCTATTCTCCAAACAGAAAGGTTCAACGAAGTGCTAAACTACTAAATTTCTGGAATGGGCCATATATCGTAAAGACTGTAAAAACTCCACTTGTTTATGAGATTCAAAAGAATGCAACGACAACAGATATTGTCCACATCAGCAGAATGAAAATGTATCATCCAAGACCTTACAACCTAAGACAACGCAACTATAGAGGAAGAGTTGGATTTCTTGGTATTATTTCATCTATAATTCTTTTATTTGGATTTTTAATATCGTGCACACATACCTTTGATGAGAAACCACCTATGAGTTGGAAACATACAAATTATCAAGTAATAAAAGAAATACAACCTTATCAACTAAAGCTAAATTACGCTTCACCTTATACACCACTCTATCAAGATAAGTTAGATCATAAGTCACTATATGAATGGTGTAACTTAATATTTGACGAAAGTTACGTTCAACCCCTTGACAAACTCTGCTTGAGCGGTCAATCACAATCAAGGCGAAAAAGAATAACTCCAATTGTTGTTGCTGCGGGGGTAGTTGTAGCTGTAAGCACAGCTGGTGGAGCTGCTGCCATAATGAAATATATAAATATTGGACGGAAAATGAAACAATTTAGAGAAGAACTCAATAATATCCACTTAGCAGTCAAAGCGCAAGAGAATGCCGATTTTCATATTAGAAAAGCTCTACATCTCATTGGTTATGATATAAATCAAACACAACTATTAAAAATGGCAAACCAAAACAAATTGGAGTCTGATCTGCTTTTCTCAGCATATCTGTCTTACAAACTAGCACATATTCACAACACACTTCAGAATGAATTAAATAACTGAAAAAATTGAAAAATATCCGAAAGCTTCTTTGGAATTTTTAACGTTAGTCTTCCATGTAAAAATCAGTACCCAATAGGGTTTATGCAAATCAAGGGATGCAATCACGACAATGGAAATCAACAGTTAATATTGACAATTCAAACTATACTGATTGATTTTGATTAACATGTACTAGTGGCTGATCCTTTTATTTTATACGAAAAACAAGCTAAACTGATTTGTCCTATAAAATATATAGGAGTGCGATTTATAATTTACAACACTGTTTCAAATTGTGTAACTCCAATTCATGACGAAAAGCAAATAAGCAATGAAATAGTTTTTACACATCATTGCCTTATTAATTTTACTAGCTCCGTTTGGATGAAAGACAAATGTGAAAATTTTGACACCAAACAAGTAAAATTTGGAGATAACTTCTATCAAATCTACTGTTTTCCGAATACAATAACTCTCTTTAATAAGGAAACAAACTGCCCAAATTACTCTTTCCGATTACCGTCAAACATTGGTTTTAAATTCGATGAATTTACTTACAATCATAAAGACAAAGAAATGAATATAACAATTAGTATTTGGACGTTTAACATAAACCAGATTCTACTCTACAATAGTACTATCTTTAACATAAGCACAAACCTACTATTTAAAGAAATAAACGAAATAAATATTCCTGATATTGGTTTCATAAAGAGAAATGAAACATGGTTTTTCACATGTGCTGCAATTTTAATTGCTTTATTGTCGTTAATCGCACTCTATGTTATTATAAAAGTTAAACGTATTGGTACAAATGCTTCGAGAATCAGGGAACTAGTAATGCAAGTTGCAATAAGTACTGCTGGAAGACTTTTTCAAGCTATTCAAATTCAAAACATATAAATTAAATATTTAAAAATTTAACAAAAACTTCATAACTTATTCTACAATAATCAATATTTTATATATTATTTTTATTAGTCTAATTATGGATAATGTGGATGAAACGATTGAACAGGACGTAATCGACGAATTAAACCTATTATCTTTAATGGATCGTAATGAGGACACTCGAGGATTAACATTAATATAATGCGCATTCGCTGTTATAAATAGTGGAGGATTTCACGATTGTCTCATTATAGCCGAGAATCATAAATACACAGCAGTTGACTCGGAGAAAAATGTTTGCGACCTTTGCGTATGGCAGATGTAATTGTTCACATCGTTCCGGCGGTCAAAATTGTTACTACGTTGAACTATCATTACAAGAAAGAGAGACATTCCAGATATATACAGTACGATGCTGGTACTGCAATCTAGATCAGCCATTTCATACTGCTGCCTTTCATTTTCAAGATTGCCCTGCAAGAAAGTGTTTAAGATGCGAATTGTATTATGGAGACTTCAAGAACAACACGAATGCTTCGCGGAACTAAAACAATTCGTGAGATTTCAACATAAATTCTATTCAAAAAACATCCGTTAACGAAATAGTTGGAGGTCAAACCGCTAGAATTACCAGATTAAGAAGCGACCTAATCGGAATGGCCATACAAAACGAAAATTTCGGAGTTCAAATCAGAACGCTTAATCAACTAATACACACCTTAGACCACCAAATCGAAGAGAATAGACAAAGAATTGAAACAGTGGATCGAAACATTAATATGATTATGGGTCCAATACCTTATACTGAACCAGCACCGGATACCGTTGATTAATCTTATAGTTACCGTCTTGAGGGTCCATCCCTTCTAGGGTTAAGGGTCCATCCCCTTTACCAATTTCAATAACTTTCTTCTGATCTCTCGTAATCTTATTTTATTAATAGTACAAATGTCAGTCACTGGGGACGAACTGGCAGATATTGAGCTATTGGAATGGTCTGCACTGTCAGTAGAAGAACCATACGCTCTAAAACAATTAAAAATAAAGTTTTCTGATCGAAAATGTCGTGGATTCGACGATGAATGTGTCGTTGACTTTCAGGTATATAGTGCAGAACAAAATGAAGAGGTTCGATGCTAGATGTGCTGTTGTTTAAGCTACGATCCCGTTTGGTGTACGAGATGCCAACTTATCAGTTGCCTTCAATGTAAAGATAACGCCGTTGCAAGTCGACAAGGAGGAGTTCACTGCACAAAAGGTCATCCGGGAGAAGCATGTATATTTGCTGAGATACCTGAACGTCAACGACGAAACTTCAACATTTTCGAAATCGAGTGCTGGCATTGTTTCGGCCGCTATCAGCATCGATTGATGCCCGATCATCTACAAAAACCGCTGCAGTTTCAGAAAGTGTCAAAACTGCAATCTGTTCAGAGGCCCGAAAAACGAGGAACACGACTGTATAATCGAACTGAAACAATTCTCCGATTTTCAGTATAAGGCATCACTAAACGTAGAACATGAAAGAGATGCAGTTATCAGTCAGCTAAGAAGTGAACTAACACTTTCTCAGAATGAAGTGGGATTTGCAAATGACACAGTCATCGCTCGGAAAAGAAATCAATACAATACAACGCGAATTTTTAAACTTACAACGAACAGAGCAAAGACTGCGGCGTCGTTTAGAAGAAACAGCGGTCACTACGACATCAACATTTCGACAATAGATTTACTGGGTCCAACCTGAGTAGATCTAATAGCAGAACTTCCGGGTCCATCCCCGGAAGTTCACGAAATGCTGGGTTCAGCCCAAGTAGATCTAGTCATCGAAATTCCGGGTCCAGCCCCGGAAATTCGAGGTACGTCGGGTCCAGCCCCGATGCGGCGCGTCATGCTCCACATACTGAACAAATTAGTGATATAATATCAGCAATGGACGTACATTACACTAACGCAACGGACAAGTATCCTCTTATTCAACCAAATAACAATATGTGCACAATTAAAGTCAAAATGCCGGGACAACTTCCGTAAACAATGGAACAAATTAACAGAAAAAAGGAATCATGGAATTCAATTTTACGAAAAATTCTATCAGAATATCGAATCCCGCAAATGGAATGGAAAAATTACGTTATCATAGACGTAAAATCACATGTTAAAATTGGAAGTGAACCTGTAAAAACAGAACTGTATAATGTGCACAATTTCTCGATATTACCACGCTCTATTGCACGTGAGGGACACGATTTGTCATTCGCCATTACAAGTCATTCCGCAGAATTGGATCACCAGCGCAGTTTAAATAATACGATAATGGAATGGCCTACATCGTAGTATACACGCATTAAAAGAAAAATTAGAAACCAACAATACGCTGTTTAAAGATAAAACTTTATATTAATCAATAATTTTTGTTTATTAAGCCTAATAATTATATTTACTCAAATTTTTGTTAACACCCTTATAATCAATAATTTTAATATCAATATATAATTTTAATCTTAAACTTATTACTCTAATAAACTTAATATTAATTTGAACATTATTCTCATTAAGTATCAATAATCTTAATAATAATCTTAATATAATAATTTTATATTCTCATTTAATGTTTTAACGAAACTCTTATTTTTAAATTTTTAACTATTGTTAACTTGTATTTAAATGATTTATAAATAATTAGTCTATCTTGTTTATACTTGCACTCTTATAAGAAATGTATTTTCTTAAAAAAATAATTTTTGTAACTAATTTAGTAAAATATATGTATTACTAGTAATTAATTAGTAAATAAGTAATTATATACGTCTTTACTAAAAAATAAGTTTTTTTTATTTAAAACGCGGCAATTTGTAATAACGCTCTATATTTAACTATTATTACTTCCGCTTATTATTGTTTTTCTTTTGCATACTTGCATACTTTTAAACTGATGGTTATAAATCATCAAAATAGTTTAGCTATTATTCAATTTTTATTTAAATATATATATATGTTAATACACTTTATGTATGACTTTATTATGGCATTTACTGTTAGCATAGAAATCACTTTCTAGTATTAACTTTATGTATTAATTAACTAATATAAGCATATATTAATTCTTGTTTCATCTGTTTATTATCACTAACTTTATCAATCATTTCGACTGCTGCTATTGACGAATATTTATTCATCCAGCATTTAATATATATTATGGTCACAAACAGAATTCAACTTCAATTTTTTAGTTGCTTTTATTTCAAGTTCCAAAATCATAATGATATCGCTATCATTCTCTCATATATTTTACATTAAAAATCAAACCGATTTGTTTAGCAATTCATATAGTTTTCATCATTATTGCGAAACATTGATAGTTAACTACTCTCTCATTATTTCATAACTTTTGACTAAAACAAGTCATAAACAAATTCCTAATGTATATAAATACCCCCAGTCATAATCCAAAGCGATTCTATGTAAAAAGTAGTCAAATCTAATATCAGATTTTTCTCTATCCATTGCAACTAATGACCTTTGAATAGATGCACTGATCTCTTTATACTCTTCTTTATGTTGTTCGTCAAGAATTGGCTCTAATATTTGCATTGCATACTGATGAAATTATGATGGCATTGGATACTGAGGAAATAAAATCATTCATGTTATATTATCTCCGACGAATTTCTATCATAAAAACGAATGCTGGTGTCATATCATAAAATCATGAAAACTTAATTAAACGCGATTCTAGAACATCGATATCAGTTGTTATATAGCTATCAATAAACCCAATGCACTCCTCTAGTGATCTCGGTTTGGATTTAATATATTGGGGTGAATTAGTTAACCACAGTAATTAATGTACATGTGGGTTATTTTTGTGTTGGAATTCCACGCAAATGTAAGAATATGTTATTGGATTTTCCTGAAATTGTTCACTTTGATGCTGTAAAACGCGAAACAATTCCTTAATTCTTATCAAAATACCTGGCACACGTAACGGGGTGTAAACTTATCAAATAGCATCTTTCATTATACGTAAGGAGTTCGGCTTCGCTTTCGGATATGTCTTCGTTGCTTACGTTTTTTTAAGAATCACAAGCAACTCCTTCCATCGTGTTTCTGCTGCTGAGAATGTAACGAACATTGATGGCATTCTCAATTGCCGACTCATCGCCAAAACATCTTTTTTACCAGCTTCACAATACATTGGTAATGATAGATCCACTTATAAGAATTTGTATCCCTCATCTAGCTTTCAAATGTTGTCAACGATTTCTTCATTTAATAACTGACGTGCGGTGATTTTGACAGTGTTTCTTGTTTTTCGCAGCTGCAATGAAATTTGCTCAGAGTTCATCTGATACTGACGTTTCTTAAACATGAAGAATATTTTAGGTATTTTGCAGAAACACCCGTCTTTGTTTCGTAATTCCCATTTACATCGCCTAACGTACGATAATCCGCTAGGTTTTTGTCGCTCGTGTCCACAGTATATTGTTTGGAAAAATAAATCCTCCATATTCTTATCTTTTAGTTTCGATAATGGAAATCTACCCTCACCAGGTGCAAATGCAATGGGGTTATTATCCTGCCATAGACTATCATTGGATGTTATATTATGTGGCTCTTTTAATTCGTTCCATACATCTTGTAGGTATTCCATCGGCTGGTTTTCATTATTATCAGTTATAGCTTTATCTTCATCCATCATAATGAATGGCTCGATTGTTTGATGATGATCATTAGTCCACAACTCTGATAGCATAACCTTTTCTCTTGCTATAGCGGTGTAATAACCAGGTATTTAGCAGCATTATAAATTACATGTGGACGAACTGTTTCGAATATGAAATGGGACTTATGTTGCAAAAACCGCTTTAATTTGAGTTGCACCGTATACGTGTTGAGAATGTTCATAAAAGACGTTGACAGATGTATCAACAGATATTGGGACGTGCACTACATTTCCACGCATCCCATATTGTTCATCTCTGCCCATTGATCGGATTTGCATTAAGCTTATGCGAGGACACAATATCCGTTGGTCTAATGATGACAATCCTTGCAATTACGCGGTTATATCGACGAAAGAATTCCCATTAGCATCGCACAAGATTTGACGCTTATAGGAAGTTACTTTTATGTAGCAGGTATGATAAATTGGAAAAGTGTGAAAGTTATCTTTGCAAACAGCATCTAATAGTGCTTCAGATACTCCTTTAAATGATAATAATTTTTTCGATGTTAGTGTAATCGACGAATAGAACCACAAGCTATTATATGCGCATTATACTATGTTGGTCCTTTTTCGATAATAGCCATGTATTGATCGTATAGTGCCATTTAAAAAATATACAGACGCTTAATTTTAGGTACCAGTGTGTTCTTATCTTGCTAATTGGCTCGCGCTTCTTTATCTTCCCATTTCATTATATTTGCTAGTGTCTTCTCTTTCTTATTCTCTCGCGCCTCTAGATCTTCCCTTTTTAATCTTTTTGCGTTCACATCTTTAGTTTTCTCTCTATTTTGATACTCTTTTCCTTTGAATCCACAAGCGTTTGCTTTCCTTACGTTTATCTTTATCCTCCATTGTTTTAATAGTTTGTTATTTGTTTAAATAAAGAAAATACTTATAATTTAAATGTTTACTGGTTAAGAGCTGGATCACGAATGAGACTGATTCTCTCAAACACTTACTGAAGTGCTTTTAAAAATCTATATTTTGTATTTTTTTAAACAATGTTTTAAAATAATTTTAAAACAATTAATTATAAATTATTACAAAACGACAATTAAAATAAAATAAAACACTAAAATTAAATAAAACAAAAAAAATTCAAAGTAAACAACACAAAATAATAACTTACCTTAATAGTAATTTGATGTTTACTGCTTGAGAGCTGAATTACGAATGAGAAAAATTCTCTGAAACACTGAAGTATACTACAATTTTTGAGGATGGGCTAAATATGCGCGGTAAACCTGTGCTCATTAATTCAATATCGAGTCTAAATGTTTCCTTATTGAGCCAAATTACTTAAGTCATGTGATTTCTTTCTAATTTTTCATATATATATGACGTGTCATGAACCCGCTTCCAAAGAAGTCATGTTACATCTACATGTCTTTAAAAATACATATTGTTTCATATATATAGCACGTGCCATGAACTCGTTTCCACTAGGAGCACCGTTCGATCACTTCTTGAGCTTGATCCAGCGGACACGAAAAAAGTTAGCCGGTTAGCACATGCCATAAACTCGTTTCGAAGAATTGTTTAAACAAAATATTTTCTTAAAAACATACAAATGTAAAAATAGTACTTCAAATATTGTATTCTAAATGTCTTTCAGTCTTTATTCAGCACTCGAACAGTGAACATTACAAACTATTATGAGGTCAACAATCCAAGCATATATTTTTAAGAACATTAATGTGAAACCTTTTCTCAACTATACATATTTTAATTTACGAATTGTTAAAAAAAATTTTCTTAATTTAAAAAAACATTGTTTAATAAAATAATACTAATTTTATTCTAACAATATAATTCTAATAAAATACTAATTAAACTAAAAATATTGTTATTTATAATTTCTTAAAAGTAAAAATTTTTCAGAAAAAAAGCCTCATCAATAAATTTTTTTCAGACAAAAAAGCCTCCTATCTTAAAATTTTTTCACCAAAAAAAGCCTCCTGTCTAAAGACAGATGGATGAACAGACATCTCAAATACAATAGCTCATTGATATAAAATCAAAGTGAGCTAAAAAAACTAATAATTTAGAAAAAACATTATTTGGTATTTCCTTATTTTATAACATAAACAATTTATATATAACTGTAAACGCCCTCTAATTAAATATATCTTTAATTAAGTGACATAAAATATATTATTTATAAATATTTAGCTTTAACTTATCTTATCAGACATTACATGTTCATCGTAAAGACACTTGTTTTATTATTAGTTTGCAACACAGATTACTAATAAATATTTTCTAACGTAAAAGTTATAAAAAATTGGCTTTCATGTAATATCCTTATTTCTGCGCTCTCTTTCTCTATCGCTATTTTCTCATTTAATTATAAAATAGATTTAACTTTTTTTTATTACATAAAAATAGGAGGTCTCAAATATTTAGATTTGAACAGCAGTGACAGTTATAGTTAACAATTTCTACTCCGTTTTAAAATTTATTTTAAATTATCCATTACTAGTGACTTCTATTTTAAGTGTGACAAACTACTACTAATATAAATTTATTTGTCGCAAAATAATTTCTCGAGATTAAGTTTTTATAAAACACTCATTTATTATCATATATATAAGATTATTATTTCATAACCATTGCAATATTTAAATGCTTTTTTCTGGATAAATTATATGCATATTTCATTCAAATTACCGATTTTTGCCGCAATTTTTCTCAACTTTTATTTTTATAGGTTTTTATTAGTGAAAAGTAATGAATAGTCTGTGATAATTAAAATTATTATTATTTTATTATTCTAACTATAATTTATATTCAATGATTATTACAATTTTGCTGTTTATAATATTATTTTTCACTGAATATTGCGAAATTTATTGCGAAACATCTAATTAATTACACTATGAAGTTAATATATAACATTATTAAATATTTATTTATTTTCTTTGAAATAATTTTTTGTTGTGCGCCAAAATCCAAAGTTTTAAAAAAATCATTTCATATCTTTGTTAAGTTAAATTTTTTAATTCAAAAGAAGAAACTAAATGTTATAAGTATAGTTACACAGTGCTTTGCCCGGGTCTGGTCCACCCTAGAAAAATTGAGTTTGGAAAAATTGTCGGTTTAAAACGATAGGTTTTTGACAAACCTATAATTTTGGACAAAATTAAAAAAATTGTCGTTTAAATCCGGTAAGATTTGAGACGCATCTAAATTGTTGCAGAATTTATTAAAATTACTGAGTATTTATTTTATTAGATTTTTGAATAGTTTTTTGGTATAAATTAGTGAATAACATAATGTCGATTATTGAGAAATTTCGTATATTTAATGAAAGCAAATTATATGATTGTGTTAAGAATATAAAATTATTTTATATAACTGATGATACTTTAATATTTCTAACTTTAGATAATTCGGTAAATATGTATAATAGAGAACACAAAATTTTCACGAAAATTGAAACAAATTTAGAAAATCTTAACATTATTAAACTGGATTGCAGTTTACGTGTCAATTTTTGGATGATTATTTATATGGCACTAACAGATAATGGGTGTGTCTACAGTTGGGGTTACGATTATTTCGGACAAGTGGGTGATTTAACACACAATGATAGTGAGAGATGGACTAAAGCAAAGATATTTGAAAGTTTAAGTGATTATTTTATTATCGATATTTGTTGTGGTTGTGCTCATTTGTTAGTATTGACACTGAGTGGTGATGTGTATGCGTTTGGACATAATGGTAATGGACAGTGTGGTAATGGACAGCTAATTCCCATTAAAGTCAGTATACCGAACACTACTAAAGTTATCGCTATTACCTGTGGTCAATATCATTCAATAGCACTCACACAAAGTGGTCACGTGTTTGGTTGGGGAGGTAAAGATAAGAGACAGTTAGGTATTGATGGCGACGCAGAACAAATTATTCCAATTGAATTTAATGTTCCATTAATTAAACAAGTAATGTGTGGTTGGAGTTATACAATAATGTTATCGATTGATAGCGATATTTATTTTTGTGGCAGAATTTTTGGTTCTTTGTCACATATTATTCCAACAAAATTAAACTCTTCAACAAAATTTTTTAAAATCGCTGCCACTAAACACAGTGAGTTATGCGTTGCATTGTCAGAGAATAATAAATGTTTTATTTTGGGAAGTTATTATGATAATGGGAAGAAAGTGATAGCAAGTATTTTACAAGAAACTGTATTCACATCAATTAAGGAAACATTTGCGTTCTATGACTCAAAACAAGTCACATATAAATGCATAACTATTAAAAGACCGGAAACCTTATTAAAAGACAAGCATTACTCAAAATTGTTCAATGAAATTGAAGTGATCGGTGGCGGAGGGTTTTCGAGTGTATTTAAGTGTGAACATAGAGTAACACACAAAGTATATGCTATTAAAAAAATTAGTTTTGAACCACAAAATAAAGAATCAGTGAAAAGTGAATTAGATATTTTATGTGAAGTGAGTAATAGTAAATTTGTTGTAAAGTTTTATGATTCTTGGATAGAAAACAATTATTACATCGAAACGCATAGCTGTGACAGTAATACTCGGAGTAAAGATTTAAATCAATTACTTTATTCTCCACTGCGAACACAAATATTACACATTCAAATGGAATTGTGTTCACTAACTTTAAGAGATGCTATCAATACTATATTTAATGAATGCAAAACCCCTAACAATACATTTTCATTAATTGGTATTTTTTAAGTGAATTATTGTATGAGATATAAGAATGTGTGCAATACTTACACCAACAAAATCCAGCCATAATTCATCGCGACTTAAAACCAGAAAACATTTTATTTACAAGGATTGCTAAGAATAATCGATTTGTTAAATTATCTGATTTTGGTTTATCAACACTACATGGATTCACAGATCAGTCACACACTAAATATGTGGGAACAAAGAACTATAGAGCAACTGAATTGAATTATAGCACAAAGTATACGACAAAAGCAGACATTTTTAGTTTAGGAATTATTATATTGGAAATGTTTCAAATCGATATCAAGTATGCATAGTTTTAAAAAAATCTTTTTAAAATTGACTAGTGATTACAATAAATAAAGATATTTTAGCTACAAATTCAAATAAAATATAAAATAAATTAAAAATTAGTAAACGAAATAAGTATACATATCAAAAAAATTTATGGTTTGTAAAAATTAAGAACTTTCATAAAAAATTTCTTAGAGACTTTTTTCTTTATAGTGACGAAATTATTGAATCTTTATTACCATTAAAGAAAGTAAAAAATTTGGCTAAACTTTCATTGAATTCTATGACAGACTTAAGACCGGATTGTAATCAAATGTTATCGAAACACAATAAATGGCGTCTCACTAACAAACAATTGTCTGCAAATAAAGAGTACAATCAAATAGTTTGCAAAATTCCGAAACCAAATTCAACTGATGATAATTTTATAGAATATTTTATTGAAAACAAATTTGATTTAATTAATAGTATTAAAGTAAACCTGACACACATTCAGTCAAACAAATGCCAACACACGCGCAGTCACACAAAAAAACGCATAAAAATATTTTCAAATATTTATTTAAAAAAAAGTAAACAACTTTAATATATTTAAATTTTTCTAAATAAATAAGTTTCGAATTTTTTAAAATTTTACCAGTGTTGCAAACAATTATTAATTTTTATATAATTTTAAGTAAAGATTTAAATTTTTTCTTATTAAAATAATTAATAAATGTAGAATAAGGTGAATTTAGTTTTTACTTTATCCAAATTTTTGAAATTAACGAAAGAATTTGTGGATTTCATTAATCACTTCGACAAAAGGAACCAAGTTATACATAGGAAAGAGCAGAGAAGAATTTATTGAGAGTTCCAATGGTCATAGTGTTAATCTTCAGCAATATTATCGCAATAATTATCAGAACAGGAATCATTTTAGTCAACACACGAATAGAAACTTTAGATCTAATAGTGGTTCAACTGCTAGCAGCAGTATAAGCACTGACACCGTACCAAATATTTTACGGTGTGAATGGTGTGGTGGTAAACGTCATTAATTAATTAACTCAATTAATAATGATTTTATTGAGTTTTTCATTCTTATTAAATATAATAATGGTGACACATCTACGATTCATTCAACAAATAACACTTCAAATCCTAGTAGTTTTACAGTTGCTGATCAACGGGAGTGATAATGAAGTGACTGAGAAAGCACTGGATTTATCTCCTTTAGCAAAAAAAACTAAAAAAATAAAACTTCACGCTCAAGTCCATAGGAAACTCTGCGAAGAGTACTGAATGCAACAGATTTTTAGGTTTCAAAACAAAACTTAATTTCAATTAATTGTTTTTATTATACATCTATTATATCTTTTATATATCTTAAGAAACAAATCTGTTAATTTAGCAAATTGTTAGCTAAAGTAAATAAACATTATATTCAATTGTTTAATTGTTATCAAAATAAAACATGTGCTATTGTTTTGAATAATTTTTATCGCATTTGTTATCATATCTCAACTATTGCTTACAGATATATTTATAGATTTTTGTGCACACGTATTATACTAATCAAATACAAATATATGTTGTATTAAAAACCCAAAACTCTTTTGTTGTGATATTTTTATTTTTGAATAATGAGTAAAAAAATAAATTTTGTAGTATTCAAATTTAGTGTAATCTCCGTAACTGTTCTTCCACCAAATAATAGCAAAATAACCGGCAAATAAAAGAAAAGCGAAGTACGGACTGATGCGTTCGAGGTTCCAGTATTTGTTTGTCTGAAGCATTACGTCGTGAAAAAATTGAATGCCAACCGCAGTGAAGAGAGTTAAGTTCTGCGGTGTGGCTATAGTTAAGTAGCCGTTCACACACTTAGGATAATGATTGCCAGAAAAATCAGCTTATCTATTAATCGAAAAGTGTGAATACGGCGCCCATTGCACGGTATTTGGGTGTTGTGAGCAAATTCATTATCAGATTCTGTTCGTCAGATGACGTTGTTGTTGTTGTTTGCTCATCACTGGTGTCATTGTCTTCTAGATGGAACGCGTAAATCCGATGTCATTGATTTAAATAGAGTTTATTTTGAAACAGTAGTAAAATTATTATACACTTATCTCATCTCATACACACATATCATTCATTTCATTATTGCTTTAACGATAGACTGATTTCGAAGTTTAGCCGCGAGTTACGATCTCGAAAGAGATACATCCGTGTGTCGACTACTACGCGTTAGCGGAGAATAGGCAAACAACAATGTGGCGATAAAAAGTTTATTATTAGTGAATCGTTTGTTTTTTTATTAGTTTATTACTTGTTTTAAGTGACATTTAAAAAGAGTGATTAAGAGCCTAAACGCGAACTCCGATAAAGAAGAAAATAATAATATTTATAATGACATGTTCAGAGGCACAAAATTGGTATTTACTTAATTTAATAACTTGTGATAATAATTATTGAAAAAGTAATAAAATTTATCATTTTATTAATTAAACAGTGGAACTAAATTTTGTACGCTTTCTACGCTGGAATACCAGTTAAAAAGCATAGAAAACATATTAAATGCTATAATGAGTGCTTTATAGTATCAATAGGGACAATACTTTTTGTCTCGAGGAGAACAAGACATGCAATACTGACACCATATAATTATGAGCACTAGTTTTAAAACTTTTGACATTTTTCATAAACAATAAACTTTTCAACAATAATATAGATAATAATTTTAAAAATATGTTAAAAATTAGCACTTGTGTAACTTTTCATCAAACTTTAACAGTTCTATTTTTTTTAATTTGCTTAAAACTTAAGCCTCATTGGTTCGAGTAATGTTTTAAATGATTAAAATGTATTTTTGATCATCAGATATCTCTTAATAAATATAATTAAAAACGTCATTAGTCATGTGAAAGAAAGAATGCAGTGATTATATTTCTGAACATTTTTAAAGTTTGTTAAAACAATAAATACCTATTAGTTTGTAACTCTTATAAATTGACGTTTTCCATAGTCTAGTAAAAATTTAAATTATTAATTATTGCACAGGAATTTATATCTTTATATATGTAAGCTAATATAACATTAGTTTTGTATTTATTTTTATTATAATAGTTGGAAAGTTTTAGTTAATGATTAAATTGTTTTTTTCTATTCTGATACATAGTAATTACTGATAATTACAAATTCCATAGTGAAAATAAAAATCCTGTTTTCATATTACAGTTTATAATTACTGATAACTATTATTTAATACTTTTTAAATATTTTTTTATAATCATTTGATATTAAAAATAGCAAAATAGGTTATCTTATTTCATTTTATTGAATTAAATTAAAATGTATTGTCGAAATTTAAAATTAAAAACATGAACTTCTAAAAATATTAAACTGAATCTGATACAAATTAAATTTTTTGTTTTATTTCGTATAAATTGTTTAAATAGTAATCCGTGAGCACTACCAAAAGGTAGTAAATAGCAATTTTTTAAGATACACAGCGTGACGACCAAAGTTTAAAACATCTCACACAAGAACTTAATTGCTATCATAAATTCTTCTAAATAGAATTTCATTGCAAAAAAACAGAATTATCTTTGATGTGCAATAAAATAAGTTCCTTAAAACTAAAAACTATTACTTAGGTTTTTATATCAGAATTCAGTGCAATAATAAACACATTAAACTCATATGAATTCCATGTGAAATATATAGCAAAGATAAAAATATAAGGGATTAAAAATACTGATAGAGAAGCAGATAATTTTTATTATAATAAAGAGAAATAACACAAATATTTATGAATAATTTTTAATTCATATAAAAAGATATATAACTGAGAATTTTAACAAAAAAATATATTAAACTTAAAAATAATTTTTATTAGATATTAATTGTTTAAAAAACCTTTTAATTAGTTATCCTTTGTGTGGTATCTGTGTAACAAAAATAGTTTTTTAAGTTAAATTTAGTTTCTGTTTTATTTGCTTTAGTTAATTATATATATATATATATCTATGAACTGAAACGAATTGTAATCTCTTTTATTTGGTAATAAACTATAATAAAAGTTTCATTTGATAAAAAAAATTAATACAGTACTGTCAGGATTGAACTCTAAAAACTGCATTTCTTAAATAACAACTCTCATATAATTTCAAAAAATATAAAATTATTAACATCTTTAGAGTAATTTATTTTATTCTGTAATTGAAAAATTGTTTTCTTTAAAAAACCAAAAATGCCACGAAATACAAAGGAATGCGCGTTTGTGATATTTAATAATCAGAATTCTGTTTTATTAAGCATGTCTATTGAGGAGAAAAATCTTTTATGTGTAATGCATGACAACCGGATTTACGCGTTCCATCGAGAAGACAATAACACCAGTGATGAGCAAACAACAACAACAACGTCATCTGACGAACAGAATCTGATAATAAATTTGCTCACAACTCCAAAATAACGTGTTTTGTGCGCCGCATTCACACTTTTTCGATTACTAGATAACCTGATTTTTCTGGCAATCATTATCCTAAGTGTGTTGAACGGCTACTTAACTATAGCCACACTGCAGAACTTAACTCTCTTCACTGCGATTGGCATTCAATTTTATCAAGACGTAATGCTCCAGACAAACAAATACTGGAACCTCGAACGCATCAGCCCTTACTTCGCTTTTCTTTTATTTGCCGGTTATTTTGCAATTATTTGGTGGAAGATTACAGTAAATTTGAGTATGATTTCGTGTATTACGTGGTATTGTCGCGATTATTTGCGTTTCTCTTCAAGGAATTGGTTGATATCGCTTATGATCGAGAGCTACACAACGACATACTTCTACTTACACAACAACCAAATGAGCAAAAAAATTCCGCTTCGGGTATAAAGTACTCTCCACTTCAGAGAATAAAAGATGGTGTTTGTCGACTAAATTGTGTGCAGAAATTTATCAATTATTTGGATCAACAGTGAGAATGATGGACAATGTTGAATATATTCTGATGGTTTTTCTCATGGAGTGCGTATTCCGTGTTTACTGATGGAGTTTGGGAAACGCAACCATTAAACCAGTGGCACATATATCTCTTATGTTTAGTGCTCATTCTATCTATTATATGCTTAATTACCGCAATTGTTTCGATTGTTATTACATTTTTATACGCAATAGTTTGTTTCTTCAAAAGCAAACCTATTAATCTGAGTGTAAAATTCAAAATAATTAATTTTTTGGAAGGGATGTTACAGTTCTAAAGCAAAATAAAACTGATTTATGAATTAATTAAAAGCCTTTGGTATACTAAGTTAGATCATTAATTAAAGCAATTGTATGGAACTGGTCTCTTTGTATATATTCCAGTACACAATCTTTGATTAATAAAATAGTGATATAATTTACATTTTTTTTTGCAAAACAGAATTTATATTAGAAATTAAAGGAATTTTTTGGAACTTGAATCTGTGTATTTTTCATTTCAATATCAGAATATGATATTTAGTTAATAAAACTCGGTTTTATAGAGACTTAAAATTCTCTAGAACTTGTAAAGTGATTTGGCTATATTGATTCATGATCTAAATAACTCTACTATTATTATCAAAGTTAAATAATAACAGATTACATTAAAATAGATCAATTGAAACACAATAATATGGCTTTAAAAAATAGTTCAAATTTACAATTAATCGGCAATTGATTATATGAAACAAATATTTTAACATAAATTTTGTATTTAAATTATTTATTGATTAAATAGAAATTAAAGCGTAGTTATTATGCGTTTAACAACAAAAGTATTTGACCAAAATTCTTCTAGTTTTTCGCTCTCAAAGTCCTTCTCCATATTCGTTACAATATATTTCCAATATATTATTACTTAGTGAACGATCAATTAACATCAGGAAAAGCATACTAATTAGCGTTATTACCTGAGAAAAAAACATTCAAAACAAAAATTAATTAATTTCTTAAATTTGCCATTGAATTTGAAACAACCGTGACTTACTTCGTATAAACGAAAATAATTAATGATAAATAATTTCCAGCAATAAAATCCAACTCTTTTCTGACTCA
>JAQIVF010000828.1:0-17681 GCA_034698365.1 Steganacarus magnus
ACAACAACAACAACAACAAGCACTTTCGCAAACATCACAAAATGTGTCACTTGTTAGTACGACAGTTAACCAAAGCTGCGCGAACGCAACTCTTAATTCAAATGGAGTTTCGGCTAATGTTGCGCTCACGAGTCCACTTCTTGTTAATTTGTTGCAAAGTGATGCTACTGTGACTGCACATCATCTTAAAGCGATGCCTCCTCCAAATTCAAACCAAAATACTACAAATACTGATTTGGTTCAAAAGAAAAAGCAAAGAAAGACTAGAAAACCGAAAGAGAAGATCGATCCAGAAAATGCGGATAATTCTAGCACACAGTCTATATCGATAACACCGACAAATAATCAAGCGATTAAACATTTGCCGTCCACACCATTCCCATCACAATCAACAGCGGAAAGCAAACCATCATTGCAACAGTCGTTCACTTTGCCTCAACATTTGATAAGCATTCCTATTGGTTCAATGCCAAGGTTAGACCAATTCATTTTTTTATTAAATATATATTTTTAGTATTAATAATGCTTAATAATCACCGAAAAAAATCATTTTTCTCAGTATTAGTTTTCGTCAATATTTTATTTTTGGGTGTAATTTAGTTAATTAAAAAATAGTATGAAAAATTAGTTTATCAATTAATAGTTATGAATCAAATATAAAATTGTCCGTTTTTTGATAGCTTATTTTATGTTAATTAATATTCTTGAGGTGACATCTCTTCCACCTAAAATGGTTTTGTTTTGTGCATCTTATTTAACTGTTTAAGTCATTCTTATTTTGGCTCTTTTGTATGTTAACGATTTTTTGTCATAATTAGAGAAATGAAAATATCGTATTCGAAATACATTAACTTTATATTTATTGCATGAGTCAGTCAGACATACGTAAAAGCGATCGCGCAATAAATTTAAATTTAAGATTTACATTAATAGGACGCACTTAATAAAATAATAATAACTTAACTTCACTGGGCTTTAATTAAACACGTTTTTATCCAA
Organism: Steganacarus magnus; assembly: GCA_034698365.1. Lineage (NCBI taxonomy): Eukaryota > Metazoa > Arthropoda > Arachnida > Sarcoptiformes > Steganacaridae > Steganacarus > Steganacarus magnus. The sequence continues at coordinate 1,000 of JAQIVF010000828.1, forward strand.
AATTGGTTTATATAACTTAATATTTGTCTTAAGAACTATCTTAAAGCAAATTTTAAATTGATATAAAATAATCGGTTTTGAAAAATTTTTATTCAAAATTTTTAATATTCTGATGAGTTTTGCTAATTTAATACATGAATTGTGACCAATATAAGACTCAGCATTATATTTTTATTTTCGTTTTATAAATAATTTTTAGCATAATTCAAATCTATAATTTGCACATATATTTAGCATTCGTTTCTTGAAACGATTAATTGAAAATAATTTAAACGTGTGATTTTTAGCTGCACCAGCAGTATATTGTATCCCAAGAATATTATATTTTAATTTTAAGTTTGTTGAAGTGGGCGAACACTTTTTGAAAATTATGATATTAATAATTATTGTAATTTATTTTAGTTTAATATTTGAATAATTATTGTAATGTTTAATTAATTTTGATTTTTTAATTATAATTTAATCAAGTTCTCGAATTATTTTTTATGCATTTACAAAAAAAATTATTAAAAATTATTAAATAGTAACTCTATTCTAGTTAAATGATTATCTTTATTGATAAATTAATTTAAATTAGATATTTAAATATCAACTTAAAAATTTTGAACATTCATATAACATTTTATTTTTTGATTTATATTAAACCAACACTAGTTTTATTATATGATAAATTATAAATATAGATGATACCACTATATTAGCATTTTGTTAATTTAAATTGATAATGATATTGATAATTAGATTTGCATCGATACATCCCGAAGCACAAGGTCAACCTCAAGTAGTTCGTGCTGGACACATACCATTGCGATCTCAATTGTCTCGTCCTCAAGTTTCGGTCCCAATTGTCGGATCTCCTGGTATAGTGACCACTCATTTACGCAATCCTTTATACGTATCGACTGCTAATCAAGTTGTGTGTAAACCTGTAATGACCGCAAATGCAAATACAACGCAAACACAAACTGAAGAAAAATCTAGTCTTAATGCTTCTGCAGCGCCAATTGTTAAACCATCACTTGTTGATAAGGATAAGAGTGCGGAATCGACTTCAGTTTTTCCTTCGCCTCCTATTTCTAGAATTAGTAAAACAAAGCATCTCATAAATCCTTTTACCGGTCATTTAGAGCCAATGTTGAGCGATGATGAAGAAGAAGAGAGACCTTCATCTGAATGCTTGTTTCCTGAACTCGATGCTGGATCTGACATCGGAGGCAATTCAGAACGAAGTTTATCAGATGCAGGCAGTAATGGTAAGGAAAATAATCACTCTTCCGACACAGATTCTGGATTAGGAAAATCAGGAACAGATGTCTCACAATCTTCTAATGACAATGGAAACGGAAACACACCAACCCATACAAGTGAGAGCACGTGTGTCGCAGCGAATAATAGTTTATCTTCAAATGATAGCTCAGATAAAGTTAAATTACGGTTAAAAGTGGAGCCCAAAGAATGTTCGATATCAGATAACTTTCCGTCTTCTTCATTATTATCAAACTCATTATATAAAAGTCATTTAGCAAAACAAAAGTCAACAGAGCCGTCATTAGCATTAAGCACATCCACAGTTATTGCTGAGAATCAAATATTGGCAACAGAACCACGTGTTCCTCCTCTTCATATATCAATAAGAGGACCCAATTCAGCAGTTGTTGTGTCTAATAGGAGAGAATCGATGAGTGAAATAGAGATGAAAACAGTTGCTCCAAAAAAGATGAGTCGTATGCGAACCACACGAGCGTTGTCTGCGGAATCAACTTTAGTTAATGAATGTACAGTTCAATATAAAAACCAACGAAAGAAATTGCAAAGAGAGCAACGATTTCTTTCTGGCGGTGGTATTGTTACTTCAAACTTATCTCTCTGTGCCTCACCAAGTGTTGAGTCTTTGGTTGACATAAATACAAATGTAAATGACTCTTTACCGTTAGGTAACAAGCATTTAAGCGAAGCGAACGAAACTGTATTTTTTCAATCTTCAGATGATTGTTCATATGCTCAAAATAAATTGAACGATAATAACATATCTACAGACAAAATTGTGCCTCACAACAACAATGAACACAACAATGAACACATTAATAATGAGTGTGCAATATATGATCCATTAGAAAACACTTCAACCGAACATAATAAAGATATTGACTTTGTTAATATATCTATTTCAACACCTGATAGTGCGTCTTCAGGTTTAGTGTCATCCGCCATATCAGACGATAGCGATTCATACAATGAGAAATCAGAAACAAAACATTTGGACGTGACATCATCTATAAATCAAAATACTACTAAAATTGCACAAAATTGCCATAATAACAATAATGTCATTGATAATGATACTGATGTCGATAATAAAGAAGCGACACTTTCGACTGAAATAATTGCACCTGACATTTATAATGTTGAGTTAACTAAAAACAAATCAAAAACAGACATCTTTATTGAACGAGAGTCATCAGAAAATTATTTAAATAATTTGCCAGTCGCTACTGTTGTTACAGTTGAGCCTTTAATTGATGCAAATACAGAAAATGTGAGCAACAAAGTAGCAGCTCGTATGAATTTTTTGAATTGTGTTTCAACAGCGATTCCCGCGTTAGTAAACACCAGAGATTTAGATTCTTTGCGCCCAAATTTATTTCATACTAATAAACCAAATTCACCTCTAAACTCTTCTTTTAATGATGGCTTTCTAGAAAATGATTGCGAAGATATTGTAACTGTAAATGAAAACACTCAAACGAAATCTAAATTAATTTTTACGGCTGAAAATTTAGACAACACTTGTAAAATTTCTAAAGCATGTGCTGCACCTTCACCTTCAGAATCAACTGCAAAATTCAAATTCCAAACTTCGAACTTATCTAATGTTATTGTGTTAAATGGCGATTTGCAAAATGAAAATAAAGGTTTAAATGATGTTAATAAAGACTCGAATGCTTCACATCATTCAACTTCGATAAGTTTTTTAATTAAAAAAGATGATCAAACAAATAACGATCACGACAGCAAAGATGAGTCAATTATTTCTCATAAAGATGATGACAATGAAAATAAAAGTGAAGATCTCAATCTCAAAATAGACGAATTTAATGAAAATGCATGTATAGTTGAAGAATTAAATTCAGATATTAAAACTTCATCCACATGTGAAAGCACTGCCAATTTAGTAGAATGTAATGATAAGTCAAATACTAATCATACTGTAGTGGAGGAATTGAAAAATAACGACAATGAAGAGTTGAAAGAGAAGAAAGATATGGAGTTAATTAGTAGTAGTAGTAGTAGTAGTATTCAAAGTGTAATACAGAAATCGATAGTAACTAACATTACTAACTTAGTAAAAAGTGATGAGATAACAAAGCCATTGCAAATAGTTATAACGACAACAGTGCCTTCATTTACGACAACCACTTCAACAAATATGTTTTCACAGCTGAAATCGTCATCTCTTGAGAGTGGAAGCAGAGTCACTTTAATTACTTTCAAACCAAATCTCAGTCCAAATACCTCATCTTCAAACATTGGTAAAGTGTCGGACTTAACGAACTGTTCTTTAACCAACACAATACCGTCAAAATCAGTTCCCTTTAAATTGCTTACAATACCTCCTGGCAGTGGAGGAATAACAGTTCGATCAGCTGCCAATAAATTAGTTGAGTTAATCAATTCTACTGCAGGACCAACTGTTTCTTCTCTTTCTCCAAATACATTACCCTCAGGTGGATCTCCATTGCCGTTAAACTCTACATCACCGCCTGTGCGCTTATTAGTGTCAAAAGTAGCGACAGCGACAGGTGTGTCGCAGGCCGGTGTGCCTGTGTCTGTATCTGGCAATTCTATCGGTCAACTCGTTGTAGTCAAGTCAGTAATGGTAACAAATCCTTCACCTTCTATTAAATTTGTGCCTGCGAAAAGTCCGTCTATTAATTCTTCTCTTCTAATACCTTTTACGAGGACCAACAGTCCTGAACATTCGTTTACTGCTGTCAATATTAATAATAATATTAATAACCATAATATTACGGACGAAACTTCTGACTTATCGTCGAATAAAGAATTGAGTGATAACGCATCATTGAATGAGAATTCAAATAGTGAAACAGAAATGCAAAACCAGGACAGCAATTCCACTGATATCGAATTTTCTCAACTCGAACCCGTAGACCTAACGGTTCAGTATCAGGAAGACTCGCTTATTACTTCTGATGATACAAAGAATAGTGACAATATGTGTGATGCAATTCCAAAACTTATTCGATCTTCTGATATTAATGAGGACAGTCATAGTGATGTCGACGATTTGATTGACGATAAACTGCATTCAGTGGCTTCCGATCATAATTACATTTTAAGAAACTCTAACGATAGCGATGATATCGATGATACAGTATTAAATCTTTCGAATACAAACGAAATGATTGATTCATTGAAAAATCACGATATTTTGGATTTGGATGACACATACAGCTTAGTAAAAATGCCTGAACTTCACACATCTCAAGGTCATAAAAATACGATTCAATATCAGGCACAACAATGTCAGGACATTCAGTCGCGGCCTAATAAACGTAAGTGCTCTGAAAATGCTGCAGAACTAATAAAAGCTTGTATGGGTCTCGAAGACGCGCCCAAAAGAAATTCCTACTCATCTTCTTTTCCTATTACTTCTGGTATTGCACCTCGCGTTCAAAATATAGCACGAACTCGCGCCGCATCGCTTGATAACGATGGCGTTGCACCGAATGATTCTTCCACCAATGAAACTATTCTATATCCTAATAAAACAAAAAATCTTCGAGTTAGGAAAGGCAAAGTTGCGAGTGATTCTTCATTTGTTAGAGACACTCAGTGTTTGAGTGGCGATGAGTTAGATATAAAGGACGATACAAATATGTGGAATAATAATAATAAGCCTCGTTTGCGAACTCCATCCTCCATTTCTAAAACTCAACGCATTAAACAGAGAAATTGCAAAGACACTAACAAAGAAAAATTAATGAATCGTTCGAATGAAAAGGCGAAGAAAGGTATTGCAATCGCAATTTTTCAATTTAGAATCTCTTTTGATGTATAATAAGTTTAATGTTACAATTTCAGGTCGAGACAGGGACCAAGTGAACCGTTCGTTAAATCAACGTTCAACACGTCGATCTCGGGACCACAATATTATGATTAGTGGAGGTATTAACATACATTCTAGTGAGTCAACTTCAGAACCTTTACATATGGAAATAGTCGGTTTGGAATTATCAAATGATTCTAATAATTTTAATTGCGATTCTTCGGTGGCTTCAACTGCTGCACCAATTATTGCTTCTTCTTTATTAGTGAAGAGGAAGACTAGAGTTGGGCTTAATAATACAGGTATGTTTAACGCGATTCTAAAGAAGAATCTTTGATCGTTGCGATAATGTTCCATTCATATAAAATAGTCAATAATGTCGCGTCCACTAAACATTTTCTAGTTTCATAATATTCTCGTAATTATATTAATTATCATATTAAGTTTGAATAGTTGAATGAATTGAGTTGAATTTCGAAATGTTGGTGCAAATAAATCAATAATCAAAAGATTAAAAGAATCTCTTCTTGAATTTAAATTTGAATTCAATAGCCTATAGTTTAGAATATGAAAGTTCGTAATTATGATATTATCAGACCTCGGATATTTGGGTAATTCCCAAATTTCTCCATAAACCCCAAATTTGGCAAAAAAAATTATGAAAAATTGTCGTTTAAATCCGATGAGTTTTCGAGACCCCAGGATATTTTTTGTCAAATTGTCAAAAAATTTCACTTAAATCCGATGGTTTTTGACTGTCCTCCAAAGAAATTCGGAGCAGTCTGAACCTTCGAAGAATAAATGCAATAAATTAGTATTTATCAATGAAAAACTAAATAATTTAGTAACAACCAAAAATCGACTTTTTTGTTCCCAAATAACAACCAAATTTTGTGATTTTTTATTCCCAAATATCCGAGGTCTGGATATTATACAGTGTTATCGATTTTTCTACGATATTCTTTTCTTTTTCATAGTTTTAAACTTTTAGTTAATAATTTATTTTAATAAATTTTTCAGAATCAACTGATGCTGTTGTGACGAAGAGAAGAAGACCTGTTAAAGAAACCCATAGGTAGTGACGAATAGTATGCTAATTACAAACTGACTGTAATATGTTTAATAATACATATATAATATATATTATTATAATTCTAATGTCCAATTTAAACCAAAGCATCAAAATTGATCTATATATACATAAATACATATATATATATAACTTATATATATTACATTGCAAGTGATAATGCGTTACTTGAAGTGACACTAGTGTTATAAAGATGTACATATTTTTGAAAACATCAAACAATTGTCAGTTATATTTTGCGTGTGAATTGTTTAATATTACAATCTCAAAACTATAAAACTATTTAATTACTAAGACAGAAATGATACGTTAATAAGCGTGTAACAAATGTGCAATTTTTTGGTTATATATTTTATTTGAAATTCATTCATACATATATTATTATATATACATTTATGTATACAAATGAAAACATCATGCGTTGCAATGAGTATTAATTGAAATAAATTTGTTACAAATAATGAAATATAAAATTGAGATATAAATATAGGTAATCATAATTTAAAATTGATTATTTGCTTGTATATATTAAATTGTTGCCTATATTTCGTATAAAGAGTTGCATTTATTCATATTTAATTTAAGATTAAAAAGAATCATTGAATAGCACTGAAATTGTTTTAATGTGTATAATATTTTGGTACCAACTAATGACATGTCATCTTTTATTATATACAATATATATGTTGAACTATTGATGTAAAGCATCATTTCATGACTTTAATTATTAATAAGTTTGAGTGCGACACATCTTAAGATTTCCTTAATTCCGAAAACCTTTTATTATATATAAACATCTGAATCCTGTGCTCTTCTATGCATATTATATAACTAATGTCGTGCTCGAATATCAAAGTATCAAACAAGTTGTCACACCATCCAATTTGACACTGATTTTGATGATTTTATTGATGCTTTTGCGGCTTATTTGTAAATATAAGTATTAACCTGTATAGCACCATATTGTAAACTAAATGATTAAATGACTTATAAGGTTATTTTGATGTAAAAGCTGCAACTAAATTAACTATACATAAACCATTTATTGTTTATATTGTATATTTGTGCCCAGAATTAAATAATTCATATTTGCCTATTATTATTATTATTATTAATTATTATATTAAAGTACTGGATTTTAATTGAATTTTAATTTGCGCCTCATTTATTTTTAATCAACAATAATTACAAAATATTTTTATTTTTATTCCAGTTTAATAACACCTAATATTAGATCATTGATAGAATAAAGTACCAAAGCGTACCAAACATTATTCTTAGAGAAAACCAAATATTTCAATATTTATTTATTTAATTGTAACTTGAAATTCATGTCTATTTACAATAATCTCAAACTCCCAACAACCGAGAGTGTAATACGCAAATTTGCGTTATCGATGCGATTCTCGCACATCAAAAGTTTTGTCACTATTGGATAAAAATTTGTGTTAAATTTGTTTTATATTTAGATGAATAAGAAATACAGGCTCACGACATAAAAATCCACTGAGAAATAACTAATTCCCAGAGATATGGTTACGGTACACATAAGCGTCATTTAAATAATTTAATCAGATATAAACCATTTTTATTCATATTTTCGTAATCTTATAATACAATAAAAATCTAGCAGTACTTTATAAGTTGTTTCATCAATTTAGGTTAGATTAATATGACTAAAATTTACAAACAAATTCAACTCTGTTTACTCTATAATTACAGCACATTTAAGAAGTGACATTAAGCTACTGATAGTGCTATTGAAAAGTGAGCCAATATTTAAGCGTCTCCTTTGTATGGGTCGTCGAAAAGACCCAAAGCCTTTATTCTTTCGTAATCTTTCTGTATGTCATAAGTTCTGTAATTTATGAATTTTTTTATGAACATTATATTATCAAAAAAGAGTTCGCATAAAAATAATGAATTGGTAATACTTATAAAACTCGGCATATCTTTTCTTCTTGGCGTCGGCAACAAATATCTTGAAGGCCACCGAAGCAGAGGTGGCGATCGTGAACGCCATCACAAAGTGGAAACGTATGTTTTGGCGAAGATTTCCCCTAAGTTTGGGTTTCGCTAATCTCACCACAGCTGAGCTCATTCTTGTATCGATATTTGAATCAAACAATTCAATATAATATAATAATGGCAGAAACAAATAACAATAAATTGATGCGCATTCGCACACCCGTTCACACTGTTTTGCCAATTTGTTAATATTCACAAATTACGTCAAACCAATTGCCAAACTGGAGTGGAGTGGTTCTACGATGGGTTAACCATATAGTTAACTAACAATTGTGTTTCGTTACTATGCAAATGGATATTAACGATAAAAATAGCGAAAAAATGGTTTTACTAAAAACTGTTACTTAACGAAATCTTTCGCTAATTAACGATAGCTTCGAAGTGATCGTTAATTAGCGAACATTTTAACGAAACACGTGACTTAACGAAAATCACAAAATTTCTTTGGCGAACACATCATGTAATATATTAATTGCAAACTAAATTCAGATTAATTAATAAATTTAATTGTTATTTAAGTTATTAAAAATGTTAATTACATCAATTTTAACAAATATTCAATATGTTGTATTTTTAAATTTAATGCTTTAATTCTCAATTTAAAACAAACTAAAACATTAACGAAAAAATTTTCGCGCCAAACGCCACAATTATTTCGTTTAAAATGTTTAGTAGAACACATTTTTCGTTAATTAACTATTTTCGTTATTGAGTTTTCGCTTAGTAATCATAACGATATAGTTAATGGAAGAATAGATGAACTCAATCCACTCCCGTAAGATTTAGATAAAACCTTAAATACAAAAGTTGTAGACAATGTGCGAAACTATATCTGCAAAATATCATAATTATAAGAACCAAGAATTGCATATAGAATTAGCGCAATAAATTGCTGCAAAAATTCGTCAAAATAGCTAAAAATAAAAGCTATTATCTTAAAAAAATTTATATTTTGATAAAAATATTTTTAATTGAATGAAAAATTATTGACGTAAAGGAATAAGATTTAACTTTTCACAAGAAGATCATGAAAGTCCGAAAACTCATCGGAATTTAACTGTAATTTTTTAATTTTAGGTAAAATAGTGTATAAAGTTGCAATAATTGCAAAAAATACCATTTATAGCATTTAACATTAAAATAGCAAAAATAGCGTTTAGAAATGTGGCTTAAACGTCATAACTAAGGATGTGAAAAGAGCTGTTTTTTAGATGAAGAGCTGTTTTCAAGTGTTCATTCACTATCAAAACTACATTTTTTAAGTTTATGTTAATATTTTTTTCACAAATATTACACTGCAATATATAACCGTCTGTATAAAAATCCTTATTTTTATTCACAATTTCGTATCATTTTTTACTTAACAAGGATTTAGGTTTTGTCATTTTAATATTAAGTTTTAAACTTAAGCACACAACTAATTAAAAATAGTGGTCTAAAGTTGTGCTGTTTTCATGAAACTGTATAGAACTTACTTTAATTAAAATAGCCTTCAAAACCTCATAAATAAAGTGGAAGAGTCGTAAAAGTTTAAACTTAATAAAATTAGTTTCATATTTTCAAGTTTGTTATTTTAGACTTTATTTAAATATAAAAATAACTCAAATCGGGAAATATATTGTAAAATTTTGAAAAACGGGAAGATTTAGGACATCAGAAAAAACATCAAAAACGGGAAAAACTGGAACTTAATTTTGATTCAATTTTAATCTAATAAAGTTAATTTTATCAATAATACTATTTTCCCGAAAATAATAATCTTTATTAAAAAGCGGTTTTTCCCGGATTTTCACATCCTTAGTCATAACTTAATGTAATTCAAACTCATAGCACTCAACAACGAGCAAATGTTATTATTTTGAGACTCTAATAATTATTCTATCTTCAATAATAAATAAATGAGAACGATTAAAAAATTACAAATAAATCCATAAACACTGTTATAGATAATGAAGAGAATAAGCTCAAGCTCAGCCATATATACAACATTATCATCTTAAAATTTTTAATTATTTTTCCTAAAATTTACTTAAAGTTTGTATTATTGTAAAAATTTAAATTGCTAGAAACCTCTCTTATACATTATCAGGCGTTAATCACTACCCACGTGTGCAAAACATGAAAAAAATATGATATGTGAAAATGAATTTATTTAATAGATTCATGTATTTTTACAAAATTTTTCTTAATTTATTCGAAATAAGCTCAATGCTTAAGCAAAAGCACGCCCTTCTAATGATAAGCACAAGCTCAAGCTCAGAGCACAATTCATCGATAGACAAAGACGCAATTGAGCAAAATATTTGTAGCATATTTAGTGCACAATGAAAAGGAGTTTGTGTTTCGTCGTGTAATGCCCGAAGAATACCGTATGCAACTCGCGGCCGCAGCGCCAGAAACTACGGACAAATGGCTGGCGATCGCGTTAGCTATCGAAGAAGCGAAGTCAAAGCGTTTTCGAATTATGCATTGAATTCGAATTCAACACGAGGACCGGAAGGCGGTAGTTCTCAGCGCTCACTCATTGCTCGAGAAAATGACGCCTACCGGAAACACGCTCGTATCAATAATCGGAAGTCGGATGAACGACCACCAAACATTAACGCAAATTCTCTACTAGTATGTGGTATTCGGACAGATTCGTGATTTTCAGCACGACATTCGCTTAAAACCGGGTTCGCTTCCTGTTAATCAGCGACCGTTAAGTGAGCGTTAGCCACTTCCTATCAGTCGTGATCTCATCTACAAGCTTTCGGGGTCATGCGTCTTCTCTAAACTCGATTTGGCGTGGAGTTTTTGGCACGTACGCTTTCACCCGAACTCTATCGAGTTGACCGCTTTTGTCACGCCGGACGAAGAATCACATCTCGTTTTGTTGCGAGAAGTACTCAAAACACTGGCTCGTGAAAGAATACGTTTACGCTGAACAAAGTGCCGATTCATGCTTCGAGAGATCGAGTTTCTTGGAAACGTAATTTCCGATGGAAGCGTTCGACCGTCACCTTCGAAAATAAAAGCCGTCACCGATTTCCCTGTACCGCATGACGTACTCACTATTCAACGTTTCGTTGGGTTAGCGAATCACTACCGAAGCTTCATTCCGAATTTCGCCGACAAAGCAAAACCGTTGACAGTTCTCACGAGAAAAGGGTCAAGGTTCGTATGGGGACCCGAATAGTAACAGTCGTTTCAACAACTTCGTGACGAATTGTCAACAGCGCCCGTATTAGGACTCTTCGATGAGTCACTTCCGACGATCTTGCAGACCGACGCTTCTGGTGTTGGACTTGGTGAGATACTGATGCAGCGCATAGATACTGACGAGTTGCGTGTCATATCGTATTTTTCACGTCAGTTAACCGAAACTGAAAGTCGCTACTCAGCTCCTGAGCTCGAATGTTACGCAGTAGTGCTCGCCGTCGAACATTATCACGTTTACTTAGACGGATTACACTTCGATATCTATTCGCCGTATAACGCCAACGTTAAGACCGCTATCAAATGGTGTTTGCGAAAAGACTAAGGATGCCATTATGCGATTGATTCGTCTAATTATCGCTGAACATCCGAACAAGCGTTGGTGCTCCGCACTTGGGTTAGCGGTGTCCGCTATCAACGATCAACCGTATGAGAGTACCGGGTTTAGTCCGCGTTATCTTCATTCCAGTTTAGTCACGACTGGATACGCAAAACCCGATGTCAGTATCGAAGATGCACGAAAAATAGCTTTTGAAAGGTCACTCAACGCTCAACTATTACGAAAACAGCGCATCGATAAGTCAAAACCGTCATCTGGCTTCGAGATTGGCGATTACGTTAAATACCGTACGCCCGAAAACCATCCGTCGAGAAATTAACTTTCGTCTGTGTTCATCGCACAGTGTATTGTATCGCAAAAACTTGGCGACGAAAGTAATCCCTTCGATCATCTCGACTAGGATCATAAAACGATAATACGGACATTTATAACGCATTAATCGCACCATTTGCCGTATTTCATGCTTGTAACCATGTTATTAAAGCAAAAATCGCATTTTCAACAAAATCGCACACCATTGACGACGAATTTTATGAACGATATTTTAACGCAAAAATAACGATTGCAATTAACGAAACCAAAAATGAGCGAAGAAAAGGTCGACTGGTTTCGAGTTTGGCTCGAATATCCCGAATAGTCCGGGAATATACCGAAGAAGAATTCGCCATTTCAGAAGCGCTGGAGGACGAAGAATAAGATCGATTTTACGTTACGAGTTACGATTACGGTCCGAATTTAGACGTATTTTCGCAACGACATATACATCGAGGAAGGAATCGACGGCGCAGCGTTTTTCACCGCTCGTGGCGTCGATTATGGGAAGAAATGCAGAGCGAAAATCGTCGTCTATTATGAGTCAGACGAACCGCCGCGAAACGACGCTCAGTAACGGTTAGACGTGAAGGCTTTCCACGATATCATGAAAGATAGCGATCTTTCATACGAGTCGATAGATTTGCGTTCGCAATGCCCTTTCGTGTTTCTCGTCTCACCATTCGACGCAACTTTAAGGTTCGAGACGTTTGGCGAACAGATGGTTCAGTGGTCGACACGAGACCCAATCGAAAATCCGTGGCGCGACGAACATCATTGCGTTGACTTCTTGTTCGACACCGATTTCAACGAGTGTTGGTGGCGTCATGTCGTCATTTCGATCAGAGATGGGTGGGAAATCTCCGTCGGGGAGATAAGACGCGTGCAACAGAGAGCACCATAATCGCACGCCCTTATTATAAATAGATCGCGCGCGCCATTACTATTATTATTAACGTTTTTGTGTCGTTGAGACACGTTTTCATTTTGTACGCTTTGCGCGATTAATCAATAAGCGTTTAGTTTTAATCGACATCACGTCTCAACATATAATAGTGAATCATCTTTATTATGTTTATTTTGAATATGCTTCTAAAACAGTGGTATTAAAAATGGTGTGCACTGAATTAATGTCTTAAACTAGTGTTGTATTGATTGTTAAAAATTAAAATTAAAATTATTTGCGTATTTTGATTTTGATTATTCAAAATTAGAATACTATCAAAATTATTTAAGATCTAAAATAAAAATCAAAATACTATCAAAATTAGTTTTTTAAAAATATCAAAATTAAAAATAAAATCAACAAAAAATGAATTTAATTTTGATTAATCAATATTAAAATCTTATATAGAAAATACAAAAGTTTGTCCCTTTATAGGCTCCTCCCCTGAGGGCCCCACCCCTACCATACATATATCATTGAACTCAGATCAAAGAGGGGAGTGAAAGTAGGTGCGTCTCATGGTGGTGTGCACCCCTATGGGGGTAGGGGTGGGTTAATTTGTTTCAGAACCACATCAAGATGTCATTGAACTCAGGTTAATGAGGGGAGTGCACAAAATGGGGTCTCGATACGGGGTAGGGTTGGGTAGTTTAGGGTAGGGTAGGGTATTCCAAAGATATTCGAAAATTTAAAAATTCAAAACAAACATTTTATCGCCCGCCTGTAAGTCGGGCTTCTACTCTTGTCAAAATTATGGCCCAAATATATTTTGATTAATAAAAATCAAAATACAATCAAAATTGAAAATTTTATAAAAAAATAAATCAAAATCATATCAAAATTCAAAACTCGTTGTCAATACAACACTTTCTTAAACTAATAAAACTCTTATAATTTGATTGGTCAGACATGTAATAAGAGCTAAAATAAAAGCAACACATTTGGAAAACGCAAACAGAGCTAAAATTCATTTTCAACTTCCATCTTATGAAATACTTTTAAAGACAAAATAAATCTGTATTTGAATAATATGTAAAGTAATTTTGTTTTATTGATTTTATATCCGTTTTTTGTAAACGTATTCATTTTGTCTGCCATTCACAAAATTATTAACAATTTTATATTTAAAAATCATATTTATAAACATCGCAAGTTTATAAAGTTGTAATCTAAAGTGTGACAGAAAAAGATAGAGACAAATGTAAACAAACTGACAAAATGCTGGCAGACTTTAAAAAAGCCATTTACAAGTCTATATACTTTTTTTTAATTCAGATAATAATTATCGCTTAAATCCATTAAAGTTATTGTCAACTCTCGCCACTAATTTTAGATTGCAATCACTACTCCTTTTTTTCATAAATTCTAGTGGCTATCAAATTGCTAAATATTTCTAAGTGTGTCAAACTTCAAACAGTTAACAATTAAACTACTATTTTCAAATGGGTTTAATATAAAATTAGAATTTAAAAAAATAACATAACTTTTCCAATCGGCATAAATTGATTTCTTTTCTAATCATTGGACGTGTTTTTTTTCAATGAATTGATTAATTCTAACGCAATGATTGCAGAAGCAAAATGCTTTTGGCATAAAAACATATTTGTTAGGCAGATATATCTGGTTTATCGCACTTAATTGTACTGAATTTTATGTTATTTGACGTTATATTTCTGAAATCTTTATTTTTTGTCTATACCTTCAATTATCGCGTAATGAAGTTGTTTTGAAATTTACAATAAAAACAAAAAACATGTGAATAATGTGACGAATGTTTACTCAAATATTTATTAATCAATGTTTACTAAGCTTACGATAATTTTTAAAAATTATTTTAGCGAAATAAATTAATTCAGAATCGATATTTCAAAAATCAAAAATGTAAATTGACATACATTAACCCTTTTACAAACCAGTCACTATAATTTAAACAGAATATTAAAAAATTTTAAATAAAAACTTATTATGACCTCTTGTTACTAACGTTTTTACGTTAATAAAGTTATGATTGATTGTTAAAGTTGGAGTTAGAGTTTGCACAACTGTTTCAATGAGTTATGCGTCATAATGACGTTTAATTTCACAAGAAAATTGTATAAAAACAGTTGTCTTCCAATTCATATACCTATCAAAAACTTTTGATAACTATATTAAATTAATGCTTATTATATATTGTTTCACAAAAGTTTTTATTTAATGTAAATTCTTATATCATTGTAATAATAAAAAGTTGTGTTTTGTTGCTTATTAAAAATGTTTTCATTGTGCAGAACTAGAACTTTTGTAAACTGTTTTTTTATTAATAAAAAACAAGTGAAATACATATCAATTGATACTAATTTTATAAATTCATCAAAGTATGTTAATGAGTGCCAAACGTATCCAAAAGTTTTAATTACAGGTGAGTATATTTTATTTTTACAGGGAATATAATTTATAATCTTGAATCAGTAAGATTAAAGTAAGTAATTCTAAAGTGAGCTAAAATTGCATTTTTACTAATCTAAGATTTTTCCGAATTTCGATTCAACAAATTTAAAATTATATGATTAAGTAATAAAAAAAGATTAATTATATTATTGCATAATTTTTATTGAACATAACATAATATGCAAGATATGCAAAAATAAAAGTTTTCAAGTCATTTTTTGAAAATATCGAATATTAATTAATTAAGTTAACAATCGAATACAAGTTTAATGAGAGCTTTTATTATACTGTTTAGAGAGATAACAAGCAGTCACGAGCAGTCATTATTTATATAAAAATATTATTAGAAAATAATGAGAAATGCTTAATAGTTATAGATAGCTAAGTTGCTTTTAATAATAATAATAATAGTCGGAAATAGTGTAGTATTTAATCTATACGATTTAAAATTAGTGCATGTGACAAGTGATAAATCTATAGCACTAAAACTACACTAATATTTAATCTTTTCCATTCATTTTATTTCTAGTATTTACATGCCTTCTAAAAAACCATATCTTAATATCTATGATTGAGTTACACTTTGCTTTCAATGCGTGCCAAAAATGAAGTAACTTCTCATTTTTTCATTTAACAAATTAAGAACTCTATCAATTTATTACAAAGAATTTATAGAATTTAAAACACAATTTTAGCTGTCAAATAAAACAAGAATAAAATTTTGGTGGGTTTACTATTATAGTATCTTCACTTTTTTGAGAAATTTCGTGAATCACCGTTAGCCGTTTAGCATAGTTACACAGACTACAAACCTCTAGGGGTGGCCTCTCACAAAAATTCTCAAAATTCGAGGGGTGGTCAAAATCTAAATTTTTACCTGATTTAAACGACAATTTTTTCCGAATTTTGGACAAAATTATAGTGGTCTCAAAAACTCATCGGATTTAAACGACAATTTTTAAAAATCCCGATTTTCTTGGGGGGGTCAACCCTGGGCAAGCCCCCCTCTGTGTAACTATGCCGTTTAGAGAATTTTGATTTCCTATTAATTGCAATTCGCAATCATAGCTAAAAGCGGTAGTACTTTACTATATCGGTAGTATTGTTGTAAAAAGTTTTAACTTGGTGTTATTTTAGCATTGTTGGTTAGGTTTGTGAGTTAGTATTATTTACTAATATTATACTGATATCGTTAGTATTATTTTATATTGTTAGGAATTATGAATAAAATTATTTTACAACAATACTACCGATAAAGTAAAGTACAACC
>JAQIVF010000829.1:0-17674 GCA_034698365.1 Steganacarus magnus
TTATTCGTCGCAAGAAAAAAGTTTTAAAGTTTTGCTAAAATATTTTTTTTCTGCTGCGATACGCTGTCTTTATATCTTTGTCTTTATATTTTTTTCTTTTGCTTTAAAAAAAGAGTAGCGGAGAGGAAAGAGAAGAAAACATTGCTTTATGAGTACGGCTTTGAAGTGTACTCTAGATTTCTTATAGTCGCTGTATATCCCTATTTTCTTGTGAAAAATATTGTTTCAAATACTCCCCAGCGAGAGGTTTGCAGTGAAGAAAATAGCGAATATATTGCAGTTTATGATATGATACAATCGCTCGAAATTGATATTTTTTTTCTCTCTCGCCGGAAAATAGTGTCAAACTTTTTTTGTGTTTAAGGCAAAAAATGTATTGGAAAATAATCTTTTTTATTTTTTTCTTATTTTGCGCAAAAATATAAAGCCGAAAAAATATTCACTTCCCGTTTAGTAAAATTTTAAAAAAACTCATACGGTACTCTTTTTTTTAAAAATGATTGCTCTAGACATGCATTCAATGCGTAATTATATTTTAATTTATCAATAAAATTCAAATTTACATCTTTATTTATTTTTTTCGCCGTCACTTTCAGACATTTTTTAAAATTTCTAGCCTTATTGCTGTATTACTGTTCGTATTCTTACTTAGATATTATTGTTTGTAGTTATTACTTGTCGTCACATACTCTTTTTTAAAGAAACTCATAAAACATATTTTTTCCAAACTTATGTGCTGCTGTGCTTAAGAGTTTAGAAATAAACTTTTATAATTCTTTAATGTTAGAAAAAAAACTAGAAAGTTTTATTCTGTTGAAAATATATTGACCAAACTGCATGTGTGTGCCATTTTTTGTGACACAAATCAAATCCATTGTATGGTCAATGGCATAGTTCAGTAACAGTTTGGACAGTAAACTGCTGCAGCCGAACACACACACACACACACTCTTGCGCGCAAAAACTTCTTATATAAGTTTTAGATGATGGAGAGGCAACGAGAAAAGATTGATTACAAATCGATGCCAATTGAATTGGTTTTGACACATTTGGTCTTTCTTTTTACAATGAGTTAGTTTGAAATATTTGATATTAGATTAGCTTTTTTGATCCTAAACTTTCTCTTTCCCTCTCTCTCTCTCTCTCTCTCTCTCTCTCTCTCTCTCTCTCTCTCTCTCTCTCTCTCTCTCCTCACTTTTTTCTCGTATCCTAACATCTTTGATTCTTTGACTGAAATTAATTCCATACATTAAATTTAATGTGTTTTTTGGGTGATTATTTTAAATCTTTTTTGTATTGTTTTGTGCGCTTTCTTCTTTGAGTTTTATTATTTTTCTATTTTGATTTTAAATGGAAAAATTTAAAATCAATGTGTTTTGTGAGAGAATGCATGATAGTGGGGAGAGAAAGATAGATTTTCTCTTTCTAGTTGTTTTTATGATAAAACTTTTTCTCTTTCTTTCTCTTGCAATGCGAGAGATTATTAGTTACTAGACACTGATGCTGTATATTAAGTTTGACTAAATAAGCTAAAAATGACTTATTGATTGATATATTTCCATTTATATTCTGTTATTATCTCCACTAGCATTACTTATGGCACAAATTATTACATTATTAGAACTGTTTGTCGATTCTGATCAAAAACTAATCCAAACTCTCGAGAAACTAATGATATGTCTTAAAAGTATTTGAGGGAGATTTTTATATTTTGATTGTATTACATTCACTTATATAAAACTTTTATAAACATTGCTTCTCTTTCCTCTTCTTCTTCTTCTTGTTTTATTGCTTTAAGTTCTCGAGAGTGCAATGAAATGAAATGCTTAAATTGAAAAATATTTATATATCGATTATATTATATATATATATATATATATTTTAACTAATTTTAATATACATTGCGCTTTAGCGCAACATAGCTCTCTCTGTATGACTTCTATGTTTGCGTTTAGACGTCTAGAGTGTATTTTGTGTGCGAAACATTGTGAACAGAATAACGGTTTCAATATATATGTTAATAAATTACAAATAAATAAAAATTCTGAATTCCGATATATATTTTTTGTACATAGCATTATCACCTGAGTTTTTTTTGTGCAGTATTTGACTTTGTAATTTGTGATCTGCTTTTTACCCATTTATCTCCTCGTGATCTTCATTAATTTCTATTGTTACTGAAGAATAATTTTAGCCTAGAAAATCACGAAATAACTGCCGGGATTTTAATTTTGATTCCAAATTATTTACGCTCTGATAGTATTAGAATAGCTCGCGAACTGCTGGTGATTGAGACGTTTAAAGATAAATATACACATGAATTTAAAACCGAATTTTTCGGTGGATAAAAAATTGCAGGAAATAATTTAAATTAAAATTGATTTTATTAGATTGCTTTGATTTGTTAAAGATTGCAAATTATTATAAATGTACGGCCATTTCTTTGTGTGTGTGTGTGTGTGTGTGTGTGTGCACCCACTTAAACAGATTTTAATTGTTATAAATGATTCTCGCGAGTAATCTACGAAAAATCTACTAATTTATGTATTGAATCGAATACATTATATGGCAGTTTAAGGAATTATTTCACAGTCGAAAACGTAGCGCATTGCCGTTGGTTGTCACGTAAACGCATAGTTTTTTGTTTTAGTTATTTTTCGGGTAAAAAATGTTGCGTTATTTTCTCGTGGGAATAATAACTTTTTTGGTTACTTGAAAAGTGCTACACACTTACACGCGAGTAATTACTCACAACAACAACAACAACAACAACAGCAATAATACTAACATCAAGAAAAATAAAAACAAAAATAAATAGTATACATAATTTTATGTATACAATTATTATTCATTTTATGTCACCTAAAATTAGTTGATCAGCATTGTGAGCGCTTCAAAAAAAAGTTTTGAGTTAGATTTGTTGTTGTTGTTGTGTTGCTGTACTATAAGTAGCTGTGTTGCAGTAGTGTTTCGCATACGTGTCGTGTATGAGTGTATTTGTCACACGCTGTTAAGTGGGCAATAAAAGTGTCGTTATTTTAGCAAATTGGAAGAAATCCTACGGCGAACAACTTTTTCAGGACTGAGAGCCAAATTTTCGGCTATTAAACGGAAAGATAATAGCTATAATTTCGCTGCTTAGTTGCGGATTTGAACCGCAAGTGTTATTACACTTTAATTGCGAAAACCAAATGTATGGTTTGATTTTAGGGAATTACGGTCGCGTTAAATGAATATTTAGAGGAATTGCTTATACTGTATATCTCTTTCTATTTTTGTGTGTCGTCTACGCGTGAGATACTTATTTTTGTTTTCTTTAAAACAAAACTGACACGAGATTACAATCCTCTATCAACTTTGTCTCGCAGTATAAAACATGACAATCCTAAACATATTTTAAGTATGTTTTTTTGTCTGTCTGTATAAATATTTTATTCTTCACTAATATGCGTACATAATATTTATAATATAAAAATTTATATATCAATTTTGATTTAGATAGAGAGAACAATGGATAAAATTTCAGTTTAAAAAATCTGTCATTTTCTTGCAACTCTCTGCAGAAGTGTTCTCTAAGAATTTTTCTCAGTATTACTCAAACACAGAGATACACACACTTTCGTTCGCTTTACTTCATTCTCGTATTTTATATATCTGTGTTGTATTTTTATCTTCTGTGCTGTTATCTTCCACTCTCTTCTTAGAAAAAGTATAATAAAACTAATACTGGAATTAATTTCGCGTTAAGACGAATCTAAGGAGTATATCAACTGATGGACCGGCAATTTTAAAGTTTTAAGCACAAAAATGTTATATAAAATCTTTAGTGTACAGAACGTTAAGTATTTCACCAAAAATTTCTCTTTCGCAGCCATAATCACAATGTTGTCTTTTTTGTGTCTCGCATTTCCCCTTTAGCTTAATTCGTTTTATCCTTATGAAAAAAATTCTCTCTCTCTCTCTCTCTCTCTCTCTCTCTCTCTCTTTCTCTGCGAGTTTATAAGTTGCCATTAATTAAACCATACAATTATTTCTGCGAATTTGCTCTATTATCTAATTTTTTGCTTTCTGAGAACAAGTAGAAACTTATAGGAATTAATCGCTTAAATTTTATTTCTTTTATTCACTTATAATCTTTTTAGGGAACTTTCGTTTAGTTTATTTAAAAAAATTAATTATCCTATCTATTACTGTATAATTAACTTTTTATGTGCGTTTAATCTGTTTTTTTTTGTTATTACTGTACCTGTGATTAAAATAGCATTTCTTGTGAACGCATAATTTATGGATTAATTTTTATTTAATTAAAAATTTTATGCTTTAAAATTTTAAAGCACACCACACACACTAAAATGTTTTGCCAATTATTTTTATTTTTAATGATTTTTGCTAACAACTTACGAGCAAAATCTATCTCTCGAATCTATCTTTTTTGCGATATTACAGTCTGCATAGTCAGTCTCGCATTATCCATATAAACTGTTAAGCAGTACTGTTATAATTAAAAAAGTAATTTATAATATAGTATAATATTAATTAATGAAACAAATCACGTTCGATATAAATGTCTGTATATTTAATGCAACGTTTTGTATTTTATTACTTTTGCGGTATTTTGTTAATGCATGCCATGAACGCTACATTTTTTTAATAATTTTCCATTTGTAAAGTTTTATTCATTAATTCGACATTTACACGAATTTGCCAAACGAAATATTATGAATTACGAGTATTTATTTTAGTTTTAAACACAAAAAAGATATATTTTCGGTATATATATATTCAATGATTCAAATAATTAATTAAATTAAAATATAATCATATGTTGATTGAATTTTGTTTCTTTTTTCGCCCCCAAAAGAAAAACCTATTGATTATTATTAAATCGCAATTTTTGATCCCAAGTGACAGTGAGTGTAAAATTAATACTTTGCCATTCTTTGAAAGTTGCGCGAAGTTGGCTCCAATGATTGATATTAAGCACGAGAGTAAAGCACGGCATCAGTACGTAGACTGTAATATTCATTATTATAATGTTCGCCATAATCAATGCTAACAGCGAACCATTCACCGCGAATTGCATTCCATGTAATTCTTTAATTGCTTTTATAATTAACGAAACCTGATAGTAGTGATGATTACCGGTGAAAAATCCATAATACCTATACATCATAAATCCTGAAATCGGTGTCAACATCATTAACAGAACGAGAAATAGACCACAAATTGTATGCTCTCTCGCTTTTCGATCAGCGATCAAAAACTGGACAAAGTTTTTGCTCGTTTTAGCGCAATTAATGCCATTGTATGTCGAGTTGCAGACCGTGCAAACATCGCGTCTCTGCGCCTTAATCGATGCTGACAGACAATTAAAGTGCACATACTTTAAACTTCCTTTACAATTGCACGGCGATATTACGTCGCGCTGATCATTGGTGTCGTAGCAGATGCGACATTCTTTATATTCTTCTCCGTTAGCCATTAATTCTTTAGATTCGTTTTTAATTATCAGTGCTTTAGATTCCAGTTTAGACATATCATTCACTTTCTTAATTATTTATTTGACTTTTGTAATGAAATGAGCAAATTATTATTTGATGGAAGAGAGTTGATATTATTTTTGATTTATCCATTTTTAAAATAGCTTTTCTAATTTCAACTTATTTTTAATTTGTATTGTTTAAAATCTATTTTAAAAATATGCCTTGAATTTTTTTCTGTGTTGAACTCAGTATTGTTGAAAATTTTTTATATGCATTCTCTTACGACAATTTAATAGATTAAGATTAGTAACGAATCATTAATCAATTAAATAAGAATCTTAAAAATATGTAGTGTAAGGTACTTTTTCGGAGTATGTTTATATAATATTAAAGGTCTATAATTAATCTAACATTAATTGCTTCGAAGTTTGGAAAAAAGTTTTTCGTCGGCGAACTAACATTTTTAGCGAAATTAATATGAGAGCGGAAAAAATTTTTTAGGAAAAGTATTGATCGAAATTCGGGGTGAATTTTAAGCACAAACACATACATACACACACAACGGAGAAGCGAGAGAGTAAAAGTAACCTTACTTTTTCGAATCAAAGAAACAACTTCTGGCACTGATTGCCAAAATGTGTGATTTATGTAGAAAAAAATAATGCGATCATTATTTTAAATGAAAAATAAGCAAATAATCAAATTGAATTTATGGGGCAGTTATACTTTCGTTTATCTTTTATTACGCCTCTCGCTCTGTATTGATATATTTTCATAAATAAAAGCGGAACAAAATCTAGCGTATAATTAATGTGTTGGCAATAAATTATAAGCATGAACTTTATGTCTTTAACAAATCCATATTTTATATATAAGCTTATACCGTACTACCAGTATATATAGATGTGTGTATATATCTATGGCAACTTATTAAATGAATTTTTTGGCATTTTGTTTAAGATTTTTTTCCTCTTGCTTTTTATTATTTTTTATATTTGGTTAAATTTTTCATAGAGATTTTGCAGCGAAAATATGTTGCCAATATATCTAGATGTATACATACATACACACAACGAGTTAAATATTAAAAAAATTTTCTTATGGCAAAAACTTGATACTGAATTCGCTTTTTTTTAGTATAAAGAGTAAAAAACATTTTTTCGGTCGCAGGCAACTGAAATTTATGCGAATATTTTTCTAAAAAAAGTAGAGAAAGAGAAATAGAGAGAGAAAAACAAACTCAAACTTTTGAGTTGTCTCTCAATCATTCTTATGCGCGTTTTTGTTGCGGTAATAACCGCTAATCAGATTTGCAAATTGACTTATTTTGTATTTTTAGTCTGCGAAATGCAAATAAATATTCGTTGCGCTCTCTCTCTATTCTCAGAACACGCATAACGTTATAAACACAGTGTAGTACTGTATTGTGAAATGGCATGATTGTGGATATTTGTGTGTTAGCGCCGCATTGATCTTTTTCTGTTTCGTCGGTCCAAAATCGCTGTTAGCCTTTCTTTCAGTTTATACATATATTGTGCAATGTATGGCAACTGCTACATAAAAACTCTCTTTTCCTCTATCACTGCTATTTCGCTCACAAACACAACGCACACATACACATACACACACACACATATTACTTTGCTCTTTGAATAGATTTATTTCGATTTCTCTATTGTAATCCATTTTCTGCTTCTCTACACTCGTTCTCTCACTCTCTTTCTCTCTCTCACTGTCGCTCTATTCGTTGTTGGTTCACATTTTCTCTTCCAATTTTCATCTGATCTCACAGTTTGGTCATCTGCGAATCTATCCGATTGACGTGAGAGAGCGATTCGTATTATTCGTACATCACTTCGATATCTGTCGTTTTCATATTATTTTCTACTCTTTTCATTCGCCTTCTCTTTCTTATTTCTCTTGATTTTATTTTATTTTTCTTCTCTACTATTCTTTTGTGTCCTTTTTCTGTATTTTATATATCAATAGGTGTTGTGCTTTTTAATGCAATACACATTTCTTATGTGTGTGTGTGAGTATGAGTGTGTGTTCGGGTATATGTGTTTCTTATGATAAATCTATTTGAGCTTTCGTTCTGAATTGTTTTATAATACTTTCTACTTATGTTTTGTCTATAACTTTATTTTGAAACAAATAAAGAAAATAAAAAAATTTTTTCTATTTTGCGCGCAACTTTATATATCGGAAGAACAGAGTATTAGAAATTTACGAGACAGCTATGATTTTATAGATTAAATATATTTATCCAAATGAAAAGTATAAAATATTTATGC
This sequence comes from Steganacarus magnus, assembly GCA_034698365.1. NCBI lineage: Eukaryota > Metazoa > Arthropoda > Arachnida > Sarcoptiformes > Steganacaridae > Steganacarus > Steganacarus magnus. The sequence continues at coordinate 7,778 of JAQIVF010000829.1, forward strand.
GATATATATATCTGCTGGTATATATAACACAGCGTACGTTATTTAATAATATACTATATTTTGGATGATATACATACTTATTTCGATTAAATTATTTTTTACAGAGAAAAATATAATGATATAGTAAATTGATGACTTAAATAGTGATTATTATCGTTAGGCATCACTGTATCTTCGAGTTAGTATTTTTTTCAGTGTATCGCTTCAATAAGTTTTCTGCATATTCATTATCAATTATCATTAAAATATTCTGTAATTAAAATTATTATTATATGTCGTAGTCTTTAAGTGAAGTTTATATGTACCATAGTTTTTTAAATGCAATATAATTTATTTTTATAAAAGATTTATATCGCGATTAATTTTTTCCTTCGCTAATAATTTTCCGCTTTAAATCACGTTTAGATTTCTTGATCTCTTCTCTCCTCTCTCTTTCGCTTTTTAATAATATTTAAATTTTATGCAGCATAAAATATTTTTAATTAATTACTGTAAAATGATAATAACACTGTAATATAACTCTATGGAGCATAAAACTAAATTGTTTATAATTAAAATAAATTAATAGTTCTGTGTATAATTTAACAGAAGAAAATTTTTTAAAAAGTTTTATGTCTGTGTCTTCAACCATTTGAATGTAAATGCTATTGAAACTAATTTTTCGAAAAAAATAGTGAAATTTATAGAGTATTTCGAAATGATATTGAATTTATTTGATAAATCGAGCGATTAATATAAGAAAGTGATTTGGCTTCTGTTATAAATACTATATAAGGCTAAATATTGGTTAAAGAGAAGGCGAGAGAGAGAGAGAGAGAGAGAGAAGAAAAGTTTGCGATAACGAATTGAAAACTAACTGAATTAATGATAGTATCGGTTGACACATATCGTGAAACTTAGGTCCGAATGAAAAGAAAAATTGACAAGAATTGGAACTATTCATCCAATGGTCAACTTTCTATTTTGCTTTGATGGCAGTGGATATTATTTGACTTTTCTTTATTTTCCAACTGTTTTTTATGCCCATTCTATCACTTTCACAATCTCTATCTATTATTTTCTTATTCTCATTCTTTTGTTACATTTATTTTTTTCTCTCATCTGGTTTCGAATTTTTTCGGTCGAATTATTTTAAAAAAGTTCTCCACACAAATATTTTTTTTTTAAAAAATCCACACACTATTTATGATTTCGATTGTAGTTTCATTTCGGTCTCGCTCTAAACTCTTCTAATATTAAATAAACACATTAAAAATTATTTTTTTACGTCTGCCCATATTTATTCTTCCAGACCGTAAAATAATTTCAAGTGTCATGCGATGAATAATTTATTCGCAGATAATTTTTTTCCCTCTAATTTCTATCCACCAGAATATTCATTAGCATTTAATATTTGTTAGGCAGCGCTAAAACTTTGCCGGTAATGAGTTATTAAAAATAAGCGCAACGCGTTTTTTTTGGTGCTGCGTTACGCACTCTGTTGTACTTTTTCCACTGCTGTGTGCTGTCACTGCTGAAAACATCAACGTGATTCGGTAATTGTAGTTTTAATTAAACGTAATCAACATTAACGAATAACGGATGAATATGTGATTTTCTCTCTTTCCCTCTCTCGCTGTGTATGTATGTGTGTATCTCTAATGGCACAGAGAAATAGTCATTAGTCTATAGTCTGAAATCATATATTGATTAAATAAAGAGCAAAAAAGGAGAAAAAATTAATTTAAAAAAACAGAGCGAGCGAGAGAGGGAGATAGAGATAGAGATAGTGTGGCAGAAAACTAGTATGAAAAAATTAAGTAAAAAATAAATTCGAAAATCTCATAATAATTAAAAGCGTACAAATGAATTAAAGCAAAAGAGGAAGAAAAATGTGTTAATTAAAAGTAAACGAAACTGATGCGCAAAATTAATGCATTCGTACAGTGAAGTAAGCGCAGTATATCGCAAAAAAGCATTTAATTCTTATCGTCATCAGTGATCTCAAAGTTTTTTTTCTTTGTTGCTACTGTTGCTGCTGCGCTGCTGATGCTGATGCGTCTTCGTTTTTATTATGTCTCTGTTATCTTCTTTCAAAAATAATGCCATTTTCGATCTATTGTTGTGTGACAACGTCGTCAACGTCTCGAAAGATTCAATTAAGACACAGCCATAGTATTGTCGATTTCTCGTTTAACTTCCTCTTCTATTAGTCGAGACGTGGTTTTGCGAAGCAGTAGCGCACAGACATTATTGTAATATCATACATACATACATCCATACATACTCGCTCTTTCTCTCTCCCCCTCCCGTTGTATCATTATTTACCATCTCTTCATCGTCATCATCATCCGCTGCTCATCATCATTATCATCCTTCGCTGCCATCATTGTCTTCGTCATCGCTTTTTCTCTTTGAGTCAAGCATTTAATTAAGTTTGCGCTTCAACTTGTGTTTTTTTTCTGGCCATTTCTCGCTCGTATCACATGCAACATTAAGCTAATATATTAGCCTTTCCTTTACTCAAGAAGTATCTGTAGAGCTAAATGTGTTTCCTGGTGTGATAATACGTTAGTTCTCTCTCTCTCTCTCTCTCTCTCTCTCTCGCTGCTCTCTAATTCTCTCTATTTATTTGCTTCTAGTTTTTTCTGCCTCTTTTTTGCATTTAATTGCTGTTCTAATGAATGTTAACTTAAGTTTATTTATCTGTTTTGAAAGTGGATGCATACAGAGAGAGAATAACTGTCGCGTGAATTAGCATTTTTTTCTCGTAGCCTACTGTTAAATTTTATTGTAAAGATATTTATTCTCATCAGTTTTTTCTCTCTGATGCAGAAAAAAAGATATAAGCGTTAAATAATAGTTTAGTAATTAAGTTGTCAAGTGAGTGAAACGTTTTTATGATAAACATTTTAAAATGTATATTAGTTTTGATACGTTCAACAGTAAAAAGAAAAGATTTTCGATTACCTTTTTTTGCACTAACTTTCATTTTTGAAATTATTTTTAAATTTATAAAATGTGTGCCTACGCTGCTAAAAAGAGAAAGAAAGCGGCGATAATGTCACTTCCCATGAGTGCCACTGTGATCATTGCGAAAATGAAAGTATATTTTTGCCAAATGTTATTTTGGGAGTAATTTTCTCTTTTTCTTCTTTTTTTCTAATGTCCTCAGATATATTATTTTTGATTTTAAAAAAATATTATTTAAAGCTTATATATATTAACATTTTTGATTTTTTTGTCGCAGGTTTTGGTTTTGTTACTTTCGAAAGTGAGGACGTGGTCGATAAAGTATGCGAAATTCACTTCCACGAAATTAATAATAAAATGGTAAGATTAATTACCTTAAGGTTTTTAAAATCTTTTTATTTTTTACTTTTGTTGGCTCCATTTTTCAAGATTAAATATACCCGAAATAAGCCGTTTTCAAAGTATATTTTAGCTTTTATGCGTTACTATCTTCTAAGTTTTTGCCAAAATTAGTTATCGAACACAGTTAAAGCCCAGAAATATGTTGTGCAGCATCACAAGCATCTCTCCGAATGGAAAGTCCGTTGACGTCCGCTTAAATGGACGTTCAATATAGCGAGATGTTAGTGTGTGTTTCACTCGAAAAATGTTGTGATTGATGGCTTCCCTAATTCATTGCGGCCCTCACTAGAAAAGGGTCTCAAATGTTCAATCACTAACATTTACTTGTTTTTTAGCCTTTTCCGCCTTTTTTATATATTTTTATTTTTGGCTACATTTCTGTGCCCTTTTCTTTTCATTATATATATATATAATACATTTTTTTATTTTATTCCTCTTTTATATATTATCTAAAATAAAAAAGTTTTATTTTTCGCTTTTACGCAAAAAAGTTTTCCACTGAAGTGAACATTTTTTCCGATCATTTATTTATTCTCTCTTCTCTTTTTATATTCTCGTGTCACCATCTCTATCATAATTTTCAACTCCTCTCATCGTCAAATATATATATACTTACACTGTTCACATTGAATCACGTTTGATGGCATTTGATGGTTCGCTGATTACGCTCTAATGTCCAAAATTAGGTTGAATGCAAAAAAGCTCAGCCCAAAGAAGTGATGATGCCTAACAATGTTGCCAGAGGTCGAGGAGCGGGAAGAGGCGCTTATGGTAATTCTGTCTTTATATTTACTGTATTGGTTATTTATTTTTTATTCAACTATTTTATCGTTTGTTTTGATCAACACAAAAAAAATAATTCGTTTTAAGGCAGATAAAAAAACTTCAAAATGCAAAGCAAAAAAAACTTGCGCTTAAATTTGTTTTTTACTCTCATTTTCTCTTATAATAGACTTAGTTTGGCCATTGGGAGCACTCACTGATGGTAAGAAAGTCCTTGATTCTAATTTTTACGCACTAATATTTTTTGTTTGTTTTTCTCTCGCTTCTCTAGTTTTTTCTATGATATCAGATTTGTGTGTTGTGTTTATCCAAATTATTTCTTCTTTCTTTCCCGTTCTTTTTGTATAAAAAAACTCTAATAAATCAAATTAAATTAATAAATTATACTAATTTTTCTAAAAAAATCGTAGCGTAAACTATAAAAAACATGAGCCAAATAATTAATCTCGTATGTCTATAACTTACGAGATCGTGATACCAATATTTGATATATAAGTTAGCGATTCCTCTAATTAGTTATATATTATTTTTTGATATAATTAGTTTTTTTATTAGTTATTGGTCGCCTATTTATAGTATTAGACCATTAGAAAACAGGGGTCTTAATGCCAATTTTTTCGGCCCTTCGATATAACTAATGTGTGCCCATTTGCTTTTTTTAGACCCTTCGCGTGCCGCATCCATAGCAACTAATGTAAAACTATATATCTGTGGAGGGCCAGATTTGGCGCGCGGGCCGGCCATTGACCCCTGTTCCACAAGTAATAATAACGATATATATTTTACCGAATAAAATTATATACGCGAAACATATATTAAAGTTAATTAATTCAAACAACTCTCTCTCTCTCTTTCTCCCATTCATTTGTAACGATTTAGGTTTTCCAGCCGCATATGCAAGTTACGCGGGTCGAGGTGGCTATCCTGGCTATCCTGGCTTCGGCTATCCATTTGCAGGTATGAATTTGAATCAATTGCAAGGCATCTGCATACCATTGGATCACAATACCACACTCTTCAACAGTTTGCATGCCAATCTTCAGCAGCTCTAGACATATTTACATTTTTTATCATTATATATATATAAATATAAGCAAACATATTTATATATGTTATTATTAACAATGCCTATAATATCTATATATTATATATGTTACATTTTTTAATTACAAAGAATATCGTTAAGAGTATTATTTAAATATATATAAATGTATATTTATTTAGATATAGTTATTTATTTTAATAATTATTTTTTATATATATTTATTTACTACGGAATAAGTTACTTATAATTTATAAAAACTTTTATTATACTTATATTACTCTTATACGAATTACTACTTATCACACGCAAAAACACTCAATTATTTCCGTAAAAGGGTTTGTAATTTGAATTTGCCGCACCGCTGGCACTCATGATGTCATCTGCCAAAATCATCCAAATCACAAATTGGGGACTGTTTAAAGGCTACGCCCACAAGTTTGGACTTAAGAAAATTTTCCTTAAAAATGCGAAATGAATTTAAAAATATAAATATAAAAGTTAATGCCAAGCCTTCGATAAGCGAATTTACTAGTCATTTATAATTTTTAAAGCGCCTAAAACTTGTTCCTGGACTGATTTTTTTTCTTTTAATTTTTTTTGTGCAATATTGATTAAAAAAATCAATGTTTATAAAACAATAAATCACATACTATTTGGTGATATTGTGTTTTTATCGATTTAATTAAATAAAACAAAATATGTTTACGCCAAAGTAAAATTTTTTATCGGAAAAATAATTCACCGAATAATTTTTTTAAATTGAGGACAATAATAATAATTCCCTCCAAATATAAGTTACACACTATTTTCAATTAATTTTTTAATTATCAAAATTTTGAAAAATCAAATCAACATTTGATTTTGTTTTAAAATTCAAATTTCTAATTAAATATTTGATATTAATTAAACGAATATAAAGCGGTTTTATATTTAAAATAAAATCTCTATATTTATTATTTTTCAATAATTTTTTAAACACCTAAATTGAGATTTATCTCGCAAAGTCTTATATAAGTTTATATAAATTTATATTTGTTGAATTATACCATCATATATAATATACGAAAAAATATAATTATATCTATTATATAAAGTGATTATTTTAAAAGTCAACAAAACACCATTAAGTATTAATGATAGGTCACATGACGCCAGTTTTTTTAAAAGATAGCGATCGTTTAGTTTAGTCGAACTCTGTTATACTGATAACAAAAGAAATTAAAGGTCAAGAGTGGTCATATCCTTCTAGACTTTATTAGGACTCACACCATTAGAGCTGCTAACGTGTACCTCTTAATCTGTACCTCATCAGTAGGGCGTAGACCTAACTAGTAGGAAATTTAGTTAATTTAGTCGTTAATTTTTTTAAATTAATGCATTACGTGAGCGGCGGATAAAGCAATTGTGGTATTATTTTTTTAATTTCTAAATTTTAATTTAAAAGAATGTCGAAGAAATTGAATTGTCGGTTAAGATTTAAGTTTTGATATTAAAGCTTTGATATTTTAAATCACAAGTTAGTAGATAGAGATTTCTAATCTAAAAACGAGAATTTTATGCGATATTTATTTAGCCGAAACAAAATAAAGTTTTTTAATCATAAAATTGTTGCAGCACTTAAATATAATCAAAAGCATTTAAGTATACACTAAAACATTCTTCTAATAGATTAGTATATTAAGACAAAATTTTGTTGTTGTTGCCAAAAATATGCTTTTAGCTTGTAATGTAATACAGTACACAACACAACAATTTTATTATTATATTTCACTGTTGTATTTCGCGAAAAATTCTAACACAGCAAAACGCATTCTGCGTTAGGAGTTATATTATTTTTCCGTAAATTATAATCACTCTCTTGAGACATACAATTAGAAACTAATAGAAAAATACCATTTGTTTTATCCACTCTCGCTCTCTCTCGCAAATGGCAAGTGTCCTCAAGTTGCAGATGCGTGTCGTTTAGTACTATGTAATTAAACGTAACATTTTTTTTACTTTTTACATTTAAGCATGAATTTGACGCATTATAGCAAATAGAGCTCGCCTTAAATGCTAGCTTTAGTCCATTTGTAGAGTTATCCATTTAAACTACTTTTAGCATAATTATTAGTTTGTACTGTAATGTTATTTTCTTAGTTTGTAACTCGCAGTTTCACATAAGTTGTGTGTTTTCGCTTCTGTTTTTATTCTCTTTATTCACTTCAGTATTCTGTTTTGAGAAGACATGTTGAAAATATATATATTTTTAGCGAAACGTTAATAATATATATAGAGTTTTGTATTAAAAAGTTTTTAACGCTCGATATAATTTACTCTCTAATATTAAAAGTAATTTCACGTTAGACTTAACTTTATTAACTAAAAAAACGAAAGAAAAACAAATTATATAAACTTTTGTCCGAAAAGAGTTTTATTTATTTTCTATTTTCAGAAATTAATATTTGAGGATAAAAATAATAAGTTTTATTAATTAAAAAAATTAGTTTAGGTTTTTTTTAATTAACTTATTAATTTACTTTTCATTTGATATCATTTAAATTTTTGTCTCTCTCTCTCTCTCTCTCTCTCTCTTTATCTCTATCTCTCTCTCACTCACTCACTCACACACACACACAACATATCACTGACGAGACAATTATTTTCACTAGTCGTTAATTAATTGGTTAGCGAGACGTACAGCTTATGTGAAAGCGCGCACACGTGTATTAGTTTTAATGGTATTGTCGAAAAAAAATTAGTGATTACAGTAATCCTTTGACAAATCTTTTTTCTCGTTTTTTTCTTCTTGTTCTTCTTTTTCTCTTGGTGTAGGTATACTATGGAGAGATGCATTATCATTAGAATTGGTACCATAGAGAGAGTGTTGAGATATGCAATATTGAGAGCCATACCATTTGATATTATTATTAATTAAATTAATTAAACGATCACATTAATTATTATTATTATTATTAAGACAAAAATTATATTATTATATAGTACTTATTATAATTATTAATTATTATTGATACGGAAATTTAAAAAAAACAGAAAAATTTGATGCATTTAATTTTACCATAAATTAGTGTGTATGTGTGTGTTAGTGTCTTAGAATGTATTTTGTTATATATTTATCTCTCTTCCTCTCTCACTCTTTTTTTAAATAATGTAACTTTAACTGTACTTAACAACACCCTTAAATTTTTTTATTGTTTAAGTGTTAGTTAGTTAGTTAACTATTATTTTTTAGTTTTATTTTGTTTTGTTTTGCCTTTTTATTCTATAGAAAAAATAACTATGCATTTATACATATCCTTATTGAAAGCCTTTTTTGTGCTGTTTTTTCTTAATTGACTACTAAAAAAATTAGTTAAATTAGTGTCAAAAAAGAGAGAATTTTATTATGATATGACGAGACATATACACGAGAATGAATATTTAAAAAAATATTTCTGGTGTTGTTAATTACAAAACCACACACATATAATATATATACATATATATACCAGTTTTAGATATATATTATAATAAACTAGCAGCTAAAATAATGAAAATTTTGTTAGAAGCCAGTGGTGAATGGTTGATATGGTGATACCATTATTATTATATCATATTTTGAGAGAAAAAAAAACGCATATCACTATCATATTTAATAATGATAATACCTTTTTTAATAATGGATACGAGTTGTAGTGCTAGTCATTTGTTTTTTTTTTTGTTTTTTTTATTGTGAATTTAATTTTTAATTTCGATAATATAATTTTTCATTTAATTACTTTTTTGTTTTTGGTTTCAATTTTTAACAACAATTACATTACAAAACTAATCAATTCGTTGTTAGTTGATTTTAATTAATAATTGCTAGAAAACATTTTAGAATTTGACTGTTATATTATTATTAGTCTGGACTACTATCTTGACCTTATTTATAAATTATAAAATATTATTAAAAAAAACAGAAAAAATAATCTAGATTATCTATCATCAGAGAAGCGAGATACAAGCAATTAATAAGCAATAGAGTCGCATATGAAAAACTTTTATAGCGACAAAATATGAAATATATACATACCTCTCTAGTAGTTTTTTTTAAATAATAATAATAATACATTACATTTTATTATTAACACTGGAGTGCAGTCACGTTTTTTCTGAAAAAAAAAACATTATAAACGAATAAAAATCCACTATTGCTGTCGTGGCCTCTCATCTCAATTAATTTAATTAGAAATAATAAAATTAGTGATCTAAAAAAAATTTTATGCTAAAAATTTCAGAGTTGTTTCCTCTTTTAAATTTTTTTTTCGTTTGTTGCGTTATTTGATTTATCATTTTATTTTAATGATTATATATAAAAAAATTGTTATATTCGATAATATTTATCCAGTTAACGAAATTATGTGATTAAGCGGAACAACACATATTAAAAAAAATTTTATTATTAAAAAACTCGGTTTAAATACATTAAAACCCAATTAACAGCAAATAGCAATAACAATAATACAGTAATAATTAATATATACCCAAAAAAAAACTCACACACATAAAGAGCGTAAAACTTTATGATTATGTGAAAAGGCATTAATTTCTGTCTTTTTTCTTATGACACACAAAAACAATTACAAAATTATTTGCTGTATAAATTTGCAAGCAATAATAATAACATTTTAATATATTTGCAAAAAAATATAAATTTATATATTTAAAAATTAATTTTAAATTATACACAAATA
>JAQIVF010000830.1:0-17661 GCA_034698365.1 Steganacarus magnus
AATACTTAAGACTTGTTATACTTGTTTTGAATGCGAAAGATAAGCACATTTTGCGAAAAATAGTTGTTAATATCATTTGTCATTCATAGTACTTATGTTTGTTAATACAGCCAATTATATAATATTAACCTGAAAATCAAATACTTTTATTAGTTGCTGTCCATCTGTATCCTCAATACAATTTCGTTGTTTATGCGGTAACATCTTTATTGGTGTCTCCCTCTCGTTTCCCCCTCTCTCTCCCTTCTCGCTCTCCCTCTCTCTCTCTCTTCTGGCGTTCTCTCCCATTTATTCAGTGTGTGCAACAACACTCCCTTATATCTCGCACACTCACTTTACTCCAACTCTCATGTATTCCCGTTCACTTATTTTTATTGTATTGATTTTTCAAAACCTATTTTCTGCAGAAGAGAGAATAGCAAATAAGGTTTGCTTAATGCCTAATCGCACTCATATTGCAATCGACGAGTGTTTCTCTTTTTTTTTATTTTTATTCACTTTCGCTTTTATGGATAATACTGTACCGATTTTTTTCTTTCGCTTTATTAAAGATTTATTAAATTAAGATAAAAAGTGTCTTTAAAAACGTAACTTTTAAAACAAATTTAAATCATTTATTTCTTGGTTTTTTACTCCACATTAGAATATTTATTTGCATTAACGCACAGTAAAATATTTAATATGAGTTCACGGACTCTTTAAATGCGATACGAGTACGAAGAGTAATGAAAAATAAAATATAAGTAAAAATGTAAATACATATAAATTAAAATATGTTGAACGGAAATGAAATAAAATAAAATTTTAAAAGTTATGAACATTGCAATAGTAGTAATAATAGTATTGACGCCTTCTCCGATTCTTTGTTGCATAAGAGATATATATTAGCAGTAAAGAAATAGCAATACAATCAGAGAGAGGGAAGCGAACAGTTGGGGCACATCAGGCACATCAACCCTAAAACCAGTCTATTGCACAACACTCTGTATTGCGTTTTATATCAGCATCATTTCACTAAATCTCGTACATAACACATATACTGTGCACACACATACATATACACACAATATATATTCCGTATAATATTAGTAAATCTGTTACTCTCAGAAGTAACTGTTTATTTCGCTAAATTAAAAATTTTTATGCTATTTTCTATTATTGCATTTTATTTTTGAAATCACACACAAAATTTCAAATATAATTTTTTAAAAATTTAATTTATTACACCGTTATTTTGATAGATAACGATAAAGCTTTTTAATGAAAAAATATATTCTCAATGATGATAAAAAATAATAAAAAGCAACAGAAAAAAGAGATTAAAAGCAAATATTTTCAACATTTATATATATTTATCAATATTTACATTTTTTTCGAATTTTTGTTTACCTCATATGCGCAATATATACACATATACCACAAATTGTTTAAATTGTTTTCATATACTGTATCAGAAAAAAACTGAAAGAAAATAATGGTTGATTTAGAGGAGAAACGCAATTATTCAGGCTAATTATTATTGCCAAAAGCAAGGATAAAAAAGATAATGCAAACTAGAGGTTTAGAAACGTGATTGGGATTCGAAATAATTTATTTAAATTGGATTTAAAACTAGTAAAAAGAATATGAATTTCAATATATTTTGCTACTTTGTTGATTATAATTGCTCGTTAAATGACGAAATGATTATAATAAATTTTATTCTACACTTATAAAAATTAAAATGATGTGAAGTATTGTGGAAATGCATTAATCTTTGAAATAAATATATTTTTAATATTTCTTATTTAGAGAAAATAACTTTAATTTTTTCTTTTAAAAATACTGTATAATTTAATAAAAGAAATTTAAACTTGGCATCAATAATTTTCAATCGATAAATTTGAAAATAAGCCTTCATTTAAGACTTATTTGATTATAGTAATCTAAATATGAAATTATGTTTAAAAAAGTTAAATATTTAATTATGATAAAATAAAAATTGAGTGTGAAAAATACAAAAATAATCGCTCGACTTGGTTGGGCTGTTTTTTAAATTGCCTCTAATGTGATCCACTGTTCCACAGTTTATGTGTTTTTTAATATGTGTCTACAATTTAGTACTGTATAGAGTAAGGCAAAGAACGAGAGAGAGAGAGAGAGAGAGAGAGAGAGAGAGAGGAGAAGTAAAGTAATCTAATATGGACTCTAATACCGTAAATATTTTTGACCGATTTTAAAATCTAAATGTTTTTTATTTTGCAGATAAAAACGAGGCAAAGTAAGCTTTGAAATATTTTTCTTTAACTAATTATTAGCTCACACTAGAAAGACATGAATTTTTTAGCAGCTAAAAACACAGCGAAATTACGACATAATTTCCTGTAAATCTCAAACTGTTAATAAATCTGGAATTGATGAAAGAGAAAAATAATTGCAGTTGTGTTAGATTTAATGTGGTTTAAATTAACGCTAAATATAGTAACGCTTTATCATTAAATGCTTTAATCTTTAAAATTAAAAAATTTACAATACAGAAAACACTACATCATAAAGCGCTGAATTTATTTAATACTTTATCTTATAAAATATATTTTTTGTTGTTGTTTTGAAACTTAATTTTGTTTTTTTTTGGGCGCATTTTATGTTACGCGATACATATTATGAACTTATCAATTTGAACATACAAATCATTATGAATTAGTTTCACGCATGTATACCTTCGGGCCATTCAAATATTTATCATATATGTGTATATATAACTCAAAAAATAATAATTGCGGAGAAAAGCGTTTTTAAAAATTTCTCGTTTTTTAGTGCAGCTTTTTATCATTGGTTTTTAATATGATTATTTTAAATGAATGACGAAAGAAAAAAATTTTAGTTATGCATTGATGCGTGCGTTTGAGAATTCATAATACAATGTTCATAATAATAATAATAATTGAATGGCTCGTAAATTTGTTAACTTAATTAATGCATTGATGTTTCTTTTTTAGCGATACTTCTTCTCTTTAAAATATTTTTCCATATTTTTAATTAGAAAAGTGATTATTGTTTTGATAATACTCTAATACTCATTTAAAAATTCTTTAGAAATACATTTTAATATGAATTTTAATTAGAGAATCTTTCTATTTCTCCCTTTTTATACATTGTACAGTAAAAGCTTTTTACTATATTAAACTTATTCATCAAATAAGGCTTATATACTTGGATTGCTCCGATTGTAGGATTTGAAACCAGCTATTGATTGACCGATTTTTTATGATTTGTGAAAAGCAGCACAATTGTTATCGTACTGACTTTAATTAATTAATAAATTTAAAACTGCCTTTTAGAGGAAAAGCTCTCTGATTAGTGGCTTTCTATTTCAATATTAATGATTGAAGCGATTTACATAAATCATTTGTTATAAATTTAATTTGTTTAAGTTTAATTAATTGATAATGATTATTATGGTAAAATGCGGACCAATAAATGATGCGTAAATTCGATCAGAAATCGATGTTTGACGCTAATTTGTAGCGCAACACATAAATATGCCGTACTTGTACAGTACTGTATAGTGCAGTGATACTAACATTGAACACTACACTCCTTAATATGATGCCTCCCATCCCCTCTCTTCTCTCGATTTTGCTCTCCTATCGCTCGAATTTGATATTGAATAGGACTCAGGACTCTTAGCTTTCCTCCGCATGCATGCAATTCCGCTAAATTTATCATCTGATGAATTCTAAGTCTTGCAGAGAGTGGGACATTGACAACATAACGGAGGGATATATATTTATGATTACAGACATTCGGGTAAAATAAAGTGAATATATTGTGAAGGAGAGAGAGAGATTTGCCAAATGGGGAAAATGTATGGCAGATAAGTCGATGAAATAAAAGGATAGCTACTATTGAGCAAACGCCAAACTATCGTACGGTTTTTTTCTTAAGCTAACTTTTAGGCTTTAATTTCTGACAAAAAGTACTTTAAAAATAAAATGCCATTGTGTTTACAAATGGTCGCACTACACACTAGTACACACTACAAGTGGACCTTTAAAATGGTTAAAATGATGGACTGCTTGTTAAGGTGGGGAATATTGGCTGTGTATCGGTAATAAGCCTCGAGGCATGTACTATAACGCATAACGCATTGGTGCGTCTCTTCTTATTTTTGTTGCTATAATTGAACGCATCATTGAATCGCACACATAGAAAGTTGAATGCTTTGCATGTATTTATTTAAACATTAAAACTTTACTTTTAGGTGAGATATATATCTTGAGCGCGATTACAGCGCAGAGCTTTTTCTTTTCGTGTGTCGTTGTCTATCGTTTTTCTCTATCGGTGCCATTTGTCTGTCATATATATATTAAAAGTACATTCGATTAGATCTCATTTTGTTTTACAGATTAAACGTGACTAAATTATTTTACATCTAATTATCATTTTTTAGAAGGAATTTATTTTATGTAAAACCAGTACGACTTGTGTGTGTATTTAATCTCCAATCTTTCTCCAATAAATATTACCGTCTTTTTTACAGTAACAAAATATTATAAGGAATATAATAATTCTCGTTGAAAATATAAAATGAGGGGTATTTTCGCTAATAAAATAGCGGTACTGTAATCGATATAAACAAAACAAACTTCTAAAATACATACTATTAATGAATATTAATTACAATAATTTACACAATAATTTACAGTTCAATAAATATGTTGTCTATAAATTGTTTAAAACATTTCCAATTCTACTATATTACTACTACTCTCATAAAAAACTTATGTTAGCGACAATATTTCCCAAACTATTTATAATTAAGAGTCTCAAAAACTAGCATTTATTCTACAATGTATATGTATTTTAAAATATAATTTTCTTTAAAAATTAGCAAAATAGAATAAAAATAGCATTTTATTTTTTAAAGAGTTATGAATATGTTCTCATTACAGTATTGAACTTTTCCGTGCTTTTCGCTTATTTTTACGACACATTCTATATAGAACTTTAGTATGTGCTAAAATAATACTTTAAAATCTAATGAAAAATATCTGTTAAACTTTGAATTTTTCACAACTTGGGTGATGACCCGAGGTGTTCACTCATCGGAATTTAACCACAATTTTTTAATAAGTACAGCTAAATCGTATCAAATTTATGTAATTCAAACATAAACTGTAGAACTTACTGTATAAGCTTATAAACTATGAAATAAATTAACAAATGCATTAATTTTTTGGACTAGTTAAGAATCTAAATTTAGAAAAAATTATTATACAAACTTCACGCACTTTGATAAAATAATTTTTAGCACCTAAAAACGTACGCATAAAAATAAGAAAAATAATAGCGCATACAGTAAATATCGGATTTATTATATATTAAAATTTTATTTGTTATAATAAAATTGAATTTTATGTTGTTATACTTTTAATGCTTAATTTACAATTGATATTAAATTTAGCACGAAGTATTGGCCGCTTCCGACAAAGTTATATTACGATTAAGCGATTTAGTTTCCTGGATCACGGATCAAGTTGATTGGATGACTGGATTACAGACAAACACCACAATGACGCCAACAATAAGCAACAATAATAATAATGGCAAATATCATTGGCAATCAATGTATCCAATAGCCATCAATTCTGGACTTGATTTCACCGATGTTTTTCAAGAGAAGCAACTTATTGGTAAGCAATTAATTGTGACATCAAATTTTGTTACTATAAGATGATAATTTCGTATTAGATGACGATAATATTATTAACTCAATAGAAAAAAACATTAAAAAGAAAAATCTCATTTTTGCGTTACAACACGTTATTTTTGCTATTCTTTTACTTATGTCTTATTTTTTTCTCCTAATATAACTTCTGGTAAGCGAGCGATAAATTTTTTAGCGATTGTACACGTCTTATATAGAGAAAAATAGTTATATATATAACTTATTTTAAAGTTGAGACTTATTCCCATCACAATTCGGCCCATTGTGTAATGTCTTCACATCTTCGTGTCATTCGTCGATCTTTTATATCGTATTTTGATGTTTTTTTAGTTTTTATAAAAATAAAAAATAAAATAAATGGCAATAAAAATAAAGAGAAAATAAATTTTCACCACTTTAACTAACAATCGATAATACAATTTTGTTATTTAATTGATTTGCGCAGTATTTTTCTATCTTTTTTGTTTCTTTATTTTTAATTCACTGGTTTGACGTGAGCTGAATCGTTAATTAGAGTTTTTTATTAGGCGAAGGGAACGCTTGTTTATTGCTGTTAAGACAAAAGGAAGTGTGTAATAATGCATGAAAATATGTTTGGTTTGATACCCGATTTTTGCTCTGATATAAAATAGCGATATAACATGTAATTTTTGGTCTGTTGCGTCCAAACAAGCGAATGTGTGGCACAGCTCTTATTGAGTTTAATTTTTATCAATTTGCGATATAACTCGTATAATATACAACTAGTCGTATATATACGAATAATATTTACTGTATGACTTTTGTTTTGATTCAATAGTGAGAAAACTTGTTTACGCACTAATGAACCAAAATGCCGTTTTATTAATACTAATAATATAATGGAGAAACTATTTAGCATTTTATTCGAGATAAACTTTTTTTCTTAATTATAATATTACTTTGTGCGAGTAAATGAATTTAGTTAGTCGTTAAAAACAGTGTGTTCTTCAAAACGAAATATCATTTTTTAATTACCACTATTTTAATTACCACTTTAGTTTGATTATACAGCTAAACATTTGTTTTTAATGTTTATATTATCGATTTGTAGGATGACTTTTCTGATAACTCTTTCTTCTTCTGCTACTTTAATCTATTCTGCGTTTATTTTTTGCTTTTTTGTTAAAAACATTTAATTGGCGTTTGAAAAATTTTCTGGCGATGCTAATCATTTTTGTAAGAAAACATAAATTGATTTACTTGACGTCTAAATCAGGTTTTTTCGCCTATGCGAGAGAGAGAGAGAGAGAGAGAGAGAGAGAGAGAGAGAGAGAGAGAGAGAGAGAGACGAATAGTATTATAGTAGTACTAGTTATTCGCTTAAACATTTTTTTAGTGAGATTTATTACCTACGATTCCAATGAAACCCATTTCCTATTAAATTTATCGCAAAGAACACGCTGTCAAAATATTTTATGAATGATAATAGTGCTATGTATGTGAAGAATAAAAATTTTACTTAAAAAAATTATAATACTTTATATAAAATATTTTTTCCTCCGTTAAAATCTCTTTTCTCATACATACGCATAAACACTATAATTCTTAAGCTTTGCGCAGCAATTATAACGCTTCGATGATCTAAATAACTGACTTTTAAACGCGAGAAGAGAATTATATCATTTTTTCTATGCGTTTAATATCAGAAAATAAAATTAAAAAATATTAAGTTTATATTTTCAAAAAAACTATTATCGATTTCAATTTTCTCATTAAATAATTTTTTACCAGACGATGTGAGATCGAGCTCATCGGTTGTGGTGCTGTCATATCCGCGATACTGTCGCTATCGCGCACTATTGCGTCGCATTGAAGGCAAAGAGTGTGAATGGATGGATAAGGAATCGGTGCGGTTAGCAATTAATTCTCTCGGTATTCCAACTACAACGAGCAAAATGAACATATTATTCTGTCGCGACACATTCGAACACGAAGCGCTTCTTCAAAATGATCTCAACTGTGACCATCTCGGTATATAACGCTGTTTGATGTTTGCTGTTTTATATATATTATTACGCGTTTTAATCGCTATCATACATTACTTCTCGCATTACGCCTTAATCGCAAATAATTAGCCCGAAATCGCTAATTAAATAAAATAGATTATAAGTTTGTTTTTAGCGAAAAAAAAGTATATACATTTTAATTAGATTCTGTATTATATCTCTAATACACTTATAAGTTATCTCTGTGTGTATTTATGCCATTTATAAATGTGATCGTTTCGGACAATTAAATTTGACCTATTTTTAGAAATGTGTATTTTTTCTCTTATAATGTGTGCTATCAGTCAAATCTGCGTTTTAGCTTATTTTAACGTATTATATTATTATTATTATTATCCTTTGTCTTCAGATAAATAAGACTTTTTTTCTTTTTTCTTCTCTTAACATATTTTTTATCTCTACCCTGAAATGACATTTTAAATAATTATATTTTTATAAATTATGTAATTTATGTTGTTTTTGCCTTTTAATAATATTTAGCGCAATAAAATTTGCATATAAAGTGTTTTTTACACCGATTTTACTTTAATCTTACGCTCCATTCAATTCATTTCTCTTATTTAATCGAAATTTTTTTCTAATTTATTTAATGAAAAATTTTTAAATAATCGATTTTTTATTTTTGTTTTCGCGTTTCAAGTGAAATTAAAAGCAGATATTGTCTTTCATTGAATTAGTTCTTTTTTTATTGTACACGAGTAATAAACGCATCAAAAACAGACAGTATATTTGAATAATAAATATTATACTGTACGACACAATCAAAAAGATAAAGATAGAGAAATTGAGTAAAAGGACAAATTTGAGCAAAAAAAAGCAAAAACCTTTTTTTAATTAAACAAAAAGTACTTTAAATTAACGACAAATAATAAAAATGCTTTGCAGCGATATTATCAATAAAGATCATTATTTCCACCACAATAGCATTAAAGCATAGGTTGTGTAACAGTGCTAGAGATATAAATAATAGGAAAACGTTTTCCTCTCAGATTTCATAAATGGATTTTTTTTCTCTTTCTATACTATATATATATATTTCTTATTCTTTTATTTCTTTTGATTCTTTCTATTTCTACTTTTTTTGTTCATTTGTATCAATATTAATACTTAATACTGTTTTATAGCACCCAAATTGAAAGGTCGTCCGCGAAAGAAACTGCAGCAGTCGTCGTCTGTTTCGAAGAGTGGCTGTCAAAGAAGTTCATCGCCTGAATCGAATACCTCAGATGAAAGCAAGACATCGCAGATAAGAACCACAAGGAGGTCAGCGCTTAATAGAAGTAATTCTAGTGAAAAGAGCGTCACTGGGAATGTAGTGAAAAATAGCAATAAAGTTAATAATAATGCGCGATTGAAGGACATCTGCATTAAGAACGAGCAAACATTTCTTAAGCAACTCAATAAGTTTATGCGTGAGCGTAAAACACCGATTCAACGCGTGCCACATCTAGGATTTAAACAAAGTATGAATTATAGTATTACTGTATTATGTTATTGTATTACTCTTATTATTGTTTTGTTGTTATGCTCTCTAAATATTAAGTTCACATGCATTCAACTTAAGCATCGTTTTTCTCGCATTTCGCTATAATTTCAAATATGATAATTAACTTGAATATCCTTTTATCCTTCTATTAAATTCTAGTTGATTTGTACTTTTTCTACACACACGCCCAAAAACTCGGTGGTTATGATAAAATAACGAGCAATAAATTATGGAAAAGGCTTTACGACGAGATGGGAGGCGATCCTGGAAGTACAAGCGCTGCCACATGTACTCGAAGACACTATGAACGACTGCTATTACCCTTTGAGAGACATCTAAATGGTGACCAACACAAGCGGAAGCGCAGAAAAACTACTACCAGTAGTAGTGGTTCGGTTAAAAAAGGAAAAAAGCAGTCGCAGAGTAGTAGTTGTGCTAATAATATTAAGTATAAGAAAAAAGTAGGCAAACAAGTTGTTAATGGTGTTAAAGACAAGAGTAAGTGCAATGATGAAGACAATTATAGTGACGATACAACTGCAGCGCCAGAAAGCAAACTACAATTAGATGATGGAAATAAACAGCCAAAATTAATTGTGAAATTTAATTTATTAAAAGTTAAGAGTCAAGAGAGAGATGAATCAGAGCAAGTGAGCGATAGTTGTGAGGCTGAGGCTACGCAAGACTTAGTTAAGCGCGAGGAGAGCGCTAAGCAAGAGGTTGTGAAAGTGAAAGCTGAATCTAACGATTCTATTAATACTGTTAATACCGCTAATATGGATAATGTTGATAATAGTAATATTGTTAACACTAATAACAATATTGATAACAACGATACCGATATTGAAGAAGAGAAAAGTGATAGAAAAGAATTGAAATGTGAAGATTTGACAGAAGAAGAAATTGATGACGAAGACGATGATGAAGAAGGTGAGGACGACGATGAGGAACAAGAAGTAAAGGATGTGTTGAAAAATAAAAATAGTGCTAATACTGAAACTGTGATACATCTGAGTCCTGTTAGTGATATATCGACCGATGAAGTCCCTGTTTGTGATAATAAGATAGAATCATCATCATGTGGTGCTGTTTCGACTGCATCTCCCACTCCTTGCCAGGCATTAGTATCGGATACTAAAAATAATAGTCAACACAATAACAGCAGCGCATCATCAAGTGCTGCTCCGCTTCCTTTTCCAATCGCTGCGTCACCACTTTTTTCAATCTCTTCGCTCGTGAATTCAGTGAAAGCTGAATCGATAACACCTCCGCCTCCAGTAATTGCATCGACACCACATTCACAGTCGCATTTACGCGCTCTTTCACCGCTACCGCCGCCATCACCTCGAATGGCGACCACAGCCGCATCAGTTACACCTGTTCCGCTCAGACCAATGTCCTCAAAAGCGCCATCACTTTCAATTAAGTCTACATCATTTAATATTTATTCGCGGAGACCATCAGTAATTCATCGGACATCTAATCCAATTTATAGTACACCAACAGATCTTTCTGCAAAAAATCTGATCTATAAAAGCATTTCGACAGAAAATCCATTGCCAGCTCATTGTTCAGTTAAAAATGTATGCGAGCCAAAGAAAATACCATTAGATTACGCTTATAATGATGTATTAGATTTAAGTGTAAAAAAGCGATGCTTAGAAGCTGATAGTCGTACATCACCATCACAGCTCACTATTGATGGCTCTATTTTGTTAGATTTGAGTGTCAAGAAGAAGAAAGTAGTGGAATCACCGATACTACAAGTGCCAAAACCAAAGTTAGACCCCGTTTCGCCGACGACAACATTGTTATCGCAAACTCACAAATCATATCCTCCGCAGTCATCACTAAACAATCTAAACAATGTTTCTCAAAGTGTTCAAAAATCTGTCCATTATCAACGAGCGCTTCCACTATTTGAGTCGCAAGCAAAACAGTCAAAACAGCATCACTATCACAATACACTGATTCAACAACACAAACAAACTCAACAACACAATCACAATCAATTACATCATCAACAACAACACCACCAACAGAATCAAATGACCAAACCTCAGTCATTATCTCCACATCAGGTGATTAAATCGCATCAGATATCGCCACAACAGCAAATCATTAAACCGCAGCAATTATCGGAACATGTAATTAAATCGCGACAACTATCACCGCATCAGTTGATTAAATCGCAACAAATATCACCTCAACACGTGATTAAACCTCAACAACAATTATCACCGCAACAGATAATTAAGCCACAAGTGCGTCATCCACAGCCTTATTTATCGCAATCTTTTCAAACACAATCGAAGCATAGCCAACAAAACGAGAAAAAGGTTCAGCAGCAGCAGCATAGACACCATAGCCAACAACAGCAGCAGCAGCAGCAACAACAACAACAGCAACATAATTCAAAACAATACCAACAATACCAACAATCATCCCCACATCATCAACAACAGCAACAACAGTCACAATTATTACAACAAAGACAAAGTCCAAAAAATAGCAGCGATTTGATATCATCAAAACTGTTACAACAACAGTCTGCAATGCGAGAGCACTTGTTATCTCAGACATCGATGAGACCTGCGATATCTGAATACAATCCTTCACTGCCAGCGTTCTACTCGACACCAAGCTATTGGTGGCAAAACGCGTCGCCTTTGCATTCAGTGAACTTGACAACAGCGAGTTCGTCTTCGCCATACATCTCACCAACGATGGGTTCATTGTCGCCTCAATTAATGATACCTTCTGGCTCTACAGCACAGGCATTTCAATCGGATCACCTGTTATCGCCGTACGACAGCGCCAAAGCAAACTTTGCCGCATACAAACAGCTAATGGACCAACACATCTTCCAACACATCAATTATTACGCTACAAAGTAAACACTATCTAAATATTTAAAGCTAACCAGTAAATTATAAGAAAATACATCACACTTTATATAATCACATCGCATATGATACACAAAATAACGGATAAAATCGTTTGTTTTGTAGTTGAAAAGCCTTTTTTATTTTTATTTTTTGATTATCAATAAATAAAGAAAGATAATCATATATATAAATATATATAGTAAAAGTTAGTTAAAATGAAATATCAGTGTATTGTACAATAATATATTATATGATATATATGTGCCTCTATATGTACTCTTATTATTAATTATAACTATTACTACTATTATTATTAAATCAAATAAACACATAAAAATGAATTGATTTTTTTACTGATCATCAACGCAGTCAAAATAATATCGTGTTAATTAAATGACGCTTTATAATTGATAAAAACTGAACTTTAGTTCTTATCAATTATAAACATATTTATCAAACATATATAAATAATTAGTTATATACCGGTATATAAAGACCATTACTCAAAATTTTCCAATATAAAGGTTTGTTACATTCACACCATTTTTAAAAAAAATTATTTTTTCATTTTTCAAATTTGTTTGATTTATACAATCGATTTAAAAGTGGATTAGACGCGCATCGCCTGGGTTTTGCTCGATGGGACAGTACGGACATTTCAATTTGTTACCGTTCGAGAGCTTATTCAATGCGTCGCGGGATATCACATGACCGCACACCAAACGCATCGGTGGATTGTTCTCCGAGCTCTGTTGACGAAGTATGGGACACGCGAATATAGAGTGAAAGTGACATTTTCGGCTTAAGTCGATCTCAATTGGCAACTCGTCTCTGGTGTTCCATACGCTCGTGACTTGTCTTTGTTGCATCACTTGTTTGATGTTAAGCAAAGCTGGAAGCGCTATACAGCCAGCATTGATGGTCACCGCCAGAGGACTTTCGACCGACAATCCCAAGAGAGCGCACGCGTCGCGAGTGAATATATCACAAATCTCGCTCCAACTTAATGAGTCCAGTAAATAATTGTATGGCGAGTTTTGAATTCCCACTTTCAGATACAACAGACTTCCCATTAATGTCTGAATATCGCGCTCGTGTTTTGCTGCCAAATGTTGGAAGTGTTGTCTGGCGTACGATATGAGCTGAGTTTGATTACTAACACCACCGCGTAATAGCTCTATAAACTGCAATCTATGTAATTTGAATTCCAGATCCGAATTATTATTCTGTGATTTTAATTGTTCGCGATTAGCGATCGCCCAATCGAGTGCTGGCTTCAAGTTATTCGACTTTAATGCGTCCAATATTGAGTTCAATTCGGTAAACGGTTTCTTCTTATCCTCAGAAATAGTCAGTTTTGCCTCGCGAGTCAACTGTTCGGCGATTTCGAGCATTCCTTGTCGCAAAAAGTGTTCGACAATCACTTGATTTAAAAGACCGGTATTAATGTTGTCATCGAATAGCGATTCGTTATTAACCGACGCGTAATCGCTCACAAAGTTCTTATCAATCGCTTTACCGATGCGTGAAACTGAGGAATGAATGTCTCGATGCTCTGAAGAGAACTGAGAGATAGTGTTTCGAGTCTTTTTAATCACATTATCATACAATAAATCGCATTGAATTTCGGTCAAATCATTGGTCGGCGCTATTGTTGGATAACATCAATATTTAGTGTGAAATGAATGAGTGATGACAATGGACTTACCGGTCAGTATCATCAAATCTCTTTGATAGCTCTGTATTTGTTGTATCAAATCAGACAAACAGCTATCATTGTGATGTCGTAATTCACCGAATTTGTGGACAACTTTATCCACTTCTCTGTCCACGTTTAGAACCGCATCACTCATCATCAATAATGACTGATACTTTGCGTCACAAATACTGATAATAATGTTTAAAAGCGAGTGATTTGTTGATATTATGCGTGAATGTTAGCACTAATCGAAATAAACAAACCGTTCGCTGTGTACTGTGTTGTGTTATGTTATGTTATATTATGGTGTTTTAACATTTAAAAGACTGGTTATGGTTATACTATACACTTTGTTGTGTTAAACTATCGTCAGTTGTGTGCCTCTCTGTCTCCGTCTCTCTCTCTCTCTCCACATAACATTGTTTTACTCCATCAGCGCTCGCACTGACATCTATATTTCTATGCATAATGTATATTTACGCAGTTTTTACTTATAACTATGAAAATGTGATGCGTTATGACCAGTGATGCACAACGCTCGAGCGGATGGCGCTCTCGGTTCATTTGAGCTTATATATCGTAACGCTTTTGTCATGGATATATTTACTGAAATCGTTCCTTTAGGTGATATATATATATATATATATAATATAATCATATATAGTAAAGAGCAAAGTTTGTATGTATAACCTTTTATAGGCTCCTTCCCTGGGGGCCCCACCCCCTTGACACCTATATCATTGAACTCAGGTCAAAGAGAGGAGTGCAAGTAGGGTGGTTTCGAGGTGGTGGGCGCCCCCTAATGGGGTTGGGTGGGAATTTTTGTTACAAAACCCAATCAACATGTATATCATTGAACTCAGGTCAAAGAGAGGAATTCAAATAGGGGGGTCACGAGGTGGTGGACACCCCTATTGGGGTTGGGGTGGAAATTTTTGTTATAAAACACAATCAACATGTATATCATTGAACTCAGGTCAAAGAGAGGAGTGCATGTAGGGGGGCTCGAGGTGGTGGGCGTCCCCTATTGGGGTTGGGTTGGGATTTTTTGTTACATGGATCGGGTAAGTCGGGTATGGGTCTGGTATGGGTTAGGTTAGGTTAGGTTAGGTTTTATATGAGTAGACTATAAATATGTGTCGGGTATCAGTTTACAAAAAATTTTAGAAAATCTTTAACATACTACATTAACATACTACATTTTTTAGCTTTTCGTGCGTACTTTTAGTAACAAGTTTTTTAAAAATTTAACAAAAAATTATGCAGCTGATTAACTCTCCTTCAATGTTTATTTGAGTAGTAGCTATTGCAAGTATTACTATACAGATTAATATTTTTTTAATTCACACTTACTTACCTGAGTAAAGTCAGTTTTGAGATACAGTTCATAACTGGCTTTATGTACAAACATTAACCAAATATAGTACTCCACAAGGGTTCGAACCCACAACATTAACCACTCGAAGCAACAATTTTTCTAATTGAGCTAATAAGCCGCTAAAATCTAGAAATGATTCTTTTATATTTAAACTTAATTTTTTTTAAAAATAATATTTAAAAATGGCTTAGACGTCGCATACGTATGGATATTGTTTGGGTCGGGGGTGTGTCGGGTATGGGTCAGGTATGGGTCAGGTATGGGTCAGGTATGTTTTGGGTATGGGTCGAGTATGGGTCGGGTATGGGTCAAGTATGGATCGGATATGGGTCGGGTATGAGTCGGAAATGGATCGGGAATGGGTCAGGAATGGGTCGGGAATGGGTTGGGTATGGGTCGTGTATGTGTCGGGTATGGGTTGGGTATGGTAGGGTTTGGGTCGGGTATGGGTCAGGTATGGTTCGGGTATGGGTCGAGTATGGTTCGGGTATGGGTCAAGTATGGATCGGGTATGGGTCGGGTATGAGTCGGGTATGGATCGGGAATGGGTCAGGAATGGGTCGGGAATTGGTTGGGTATGGGTCGTGTATGTGTCGGGTATGGGTTGGGTATGGTAGGGTATGGGTCGGGTATGGGTCAGGTATGGTTCGGGTATGTGTCGAGTATGGGTCGGGTATGGGTCAAGTATGGATCGGGTATGGGTCGGGTATGAGTCGGGTATGGATCGTGAATGGGTCAGGAATGGGTAGGGAATGGGTTGGGTATGAGTCGTGTATGTGTCAGGTATGGGTCGGGTATGGGTCGGGTATGGGTCGGGTATGGATCGGAAATGGGTCGGGTATGGGTCGAGTATGGGTCGAGTATGGGTCAAGTATGGATCGGTTATGGGTCGGGTATGAGTCGGGTATGGGTCGGGTATGGATCGGAAATGGGTCGGGTATAGGTCGGGTATTGGTCGGGTCGGATTATTTTTGCATCTCAGATGAGTTACTAAAATTTACTAAAAGTTATACAATTTGAGTTATTAATATAGTTATTTGTGCCTTTTGTATATAGTAGTCATATCATTTCTTGAGAAGTTAAGGTACAAAAATGCTTGAACAAAATTACAATAAAATACAATTTTCAAGTAAATTTTAGCAAAAAAATTTTTGCCAATAAGATTTCATACATAATATTATAGTATTAATTACAACTAATTAAAATAAAATATAAATTGGGATGTAAACCTAATCATTTACGGGGTAACCCTTGAGGGTATGAATATTTTTTTTTTGGAAAACCCAATCAAAATGTATGTCTGATCTCAGAACGAAGAGAGCATGGGTCGGGTATTCATCGGAAATTGGGTAGAGTAGTATCAAGTCAGATCAGGTATGGGACAGGTTTTTGACGGGTCTGGATAGGGTTGGATAGCGTATTTTTCGGGTTGGATAGGGTTAGGGTAGGGTTTTGTTGGGCATGGATCGGGTACGTCGTGTGTGAGTTGGTGTGGGTTTGGATAGTGTCTGGTATGAGTCGGATAAGGGCCGGGTATGAGTCGGGTCTGGGTTGGGTAATGGTGCGATATGTGTCGGGTGAGTCTGGTGTGTGAAGCGTATAATAGGGTAGGGTAATGTAGGATAATGTAGGGTAATGTAGGGTAGGGTAATTTAGAATAGGTTAGGGAAAGGTAGGGTAAGCTAGGGTAATGTAGGGTATGTTAGGGTAGGGTAGGGTAGGGTAGGGTAGGGTAGGGTAGTGTAAGGTAAGGTAAGGTAGGGTAAGGTAGTGTAGTGTAGTGTAATGTAATGTAGTGTCGTTCGCTTCAGATCAGGTCACTTCAGGTCAGATATGTGACGATAACACGAATAAATGCTCGTACCGGGCATTTACTTACTAACAAAAATGGGAGTGTCCTAATATTTTGTTAGTAAGTAAATGCCCTGTACGAGCATTTATTCGTGTAATCGTCACACATCTGCTTCAGGTAAGGCCGGGTAGGATAGGGTAGGGTAGGGTATGGTAGGGTAGAGGTGAGACATTTTTACAAATCTCCATTAAAATATTTATCAAATGCAAATCATTTAACTCAAATCGAAGAGAGCATGTGTCCGATATGGTTCGGGTATTGGCTGGGTAGGGTTGTGTAGTTACGTGTCGGGTATGGGTCGGGTATAGGTCGGGTATGGGTCGGGTACTGATCGGGCATGGGTCGGGTAGCGTAGGGTTGGGTCGGGTTTGGTTGGAGATCTGTCGGATTTTGGTAGATTATGGTTCGGGTATGGGTTAATAATGTCTATCGTATGTGTCGGGAATGGATCGGGAATGGGTCGGGTGGATATGGTAGGGAAAATGTAATGGCTGGATCGAGTATGGGTCCGAAATGGGTAGATTATTTTTCGGGTTGTGGCGGATATGGGTCGGGTGAGTGGTGTGTGTAGGGTAGGGTAGGGTAGGGTAGGGTAGGGTAGGGTAGGGTAGGGTAGGGTAG
>JAQIVF010000831.1:0-17644 GCA_034698365.1 Steganacarus magnus
GTTGGATAGAATATAGCATAGAAGCCACATTAAATCAATAGTAAAACCTGCATAATTCAATTTCCACATAACTTCCATGTAATCATTAAATTTAATATAATATCCACATCTAACAACAATTTTAAATACGAAGTCAGATATTATGACCGTTACGATCTTGTTTTAATATATATTTTTCGATAATTTTTGTTACTTTATTCGAAGATTTCAGTGAAATTTTGTGCGTAATGTCTGGTCTGTTTCTGTTTATTTAATTATAATTATCATTTTCCGTAAATTCCGTAAATAAATAATTCAGTATATTTATAACATTTTCCGATATTTAAATATTCCCGTATTTCAATTAAACTGATATTATTTTAAGTTAATTTTTTTTAGTAAAATTTTTCCGTATACTTTTCTTTAAAACTAGTCCGTTTAATTTGAGTTGCAGTTCTTGGCAGTGGTGTGTAAACAATCGATAGTGATTCACAAACTTTTACCTGTAATTTTAAATAATTTTTATTTTGTAATTTTATTCAATTTTGAATATTGTATTTTTTTTATTCTTTTGCATTTTGCAATTCGCCGTATTTCGGGATAACCCAAAACACGTCAAATCGCGGTGGGGTAGTGTTGTACGCGATACAGTAACTTACGCAACAGTGCACACAAAAATCAAAACTTATTAGCAATAGTTCAGTATTTAACATTTATTAATAATAATTTCTAACACTTAACTAAAATCTCAATGACTAACATTTTTATAATAAACTCTTATGAGTAATTTGTTTTGCTTTCTATGAATTTGTAATTTTACAAATCAAACGTGTATTAGCTTTCAAAGCATTAACAATAAAATTATTTTGAATAAATTATTTGTACTGATTTCAATTGAGTTCCGTATCACTTAAATAGTATGTGTCACAGTGTACTCTAATTTCGGTAATTAATTTAATTCGGTATTATCTACAATCATCGTAATCACGACCACATTTCCGTAACGACGATAGTTCTGTTAATTATGACAATTATAGTCTGATCGTAACAGACCCGATATTCACTTCAATGTACGTTCGATGAGTTCAAGTCACAGTACATAAAAATCGAGATCTCGTGAGTAGATCCTAACCCCTAGCCCTTCGTTAGCTTAAGAGCGACATTGGCAAACAACAATGTTATACTTGGGTCTAAAAGATAGTTGAATTTGAAATAGACATACAAGGAACAAAGCCAGTGCATATACTACCTTACCGATGTTTACCTGCACAATTGAAAGATGTGAAGACACATGCCAGGGATATGTTAGCGAAAGGAGTTATAAAGCTATGTAAATTTCCATGGTCGAGTCCAGTGCTTGTTCTTAAAAAACAAGATGGATCATTTAGATTTGTTACGGATTTTCGAGAAGTAAACAGTCGAAAAAGATATGGGTTTATGATATGCCATTAGCAAGTGATTGTTTTCGAGCACTATCGGGTCGCTGGTATTTCTGAACACTAGATTCCGCTACTGTGTTTTGGCAATTACCAGTTAAAATGGAACATAGGGACACTTCTGCATTTATTATACCTGTGATGGGGTCATACAGGTATATGAAAAAGCAAATTTACACAAAATTTTGATAGAAAAAAGTTTTTTAAACTTTGTTGAAAAAATTAATTGATTATAGATCTGTGTAAAAATTACATAGTATAAACTTTAATAAATTATTTAAACCAGAATAGCCCATAAAACACTTCAGATTTAAAGGAAATAGCATATAATATCGGTCAATAAAAATTGGTAATATAACTGATTATCAGTAATTTTTTTCAAAGATTTTAACATTTCTAATCTTATATATAGCTTTACTAACCTCTAGAACTATTTTTACTTTAATTTATACTTATAATTTGTTTTTATTTTTAATAATATTGTGAAAATAATTCAAAACTTTTTCAATGAATACTAATGCTAGAGTAATAGAATATTATGACTGAAATATTTGTGTAAATGTAGGAAAATGTTCTTCTAATAAGTTAAAATGATATGCCTTAATAAATTAACATTTATATTTGATTACTTATACTATTCTTTTACATAAAATGTTTATTGAAGTATAAAAAGGTTGAAGTGTTATGGTATTAACAGAACTAGATTTTTTTGATAAAACATTTATTGAAGTTAATGTTGTAAAAATAAAGTCACGTATGCCACTTAAAAACTAGTGCTGAGTTTTGCGTCGAACATTGATCTGAAATTTAAATCTGTTTGACATTGAAAGCTGAACAGATCAGCTCAGGTTACTAGAAATATAATCTAAAAGTAGATCTTTACAATATAAAAATTATGTTTAGAACTTGAAATTTTCATTTAATCTCAGTTCTGTTAATATTGAATTAAATGTTCTCGGATTTGCTCACACAAAAAGTGAACATTTAAGATAAGAAAACAGTTAGAGTTGAATAAAGATAAAATAATATTAGTCATTTATTTCATTTTATTATGCATTAAACCTGTTCATGCATCAATCATTGAAGATGTTTTAATCACGTCTTTGCTCTAATAATTTAAAATATTTTTGGTTTTAAGACTTTATTCTACTCGAGATGAACCAAATTGATATTACACAATTACTAGAAGAAGGGAGTACTCTCGGCTATGGAAATTATATTGTTGGCCGATCAATGTGCATAAACATTTTATTAGTTGGGAGGTCCCAATCTGGAAAGAGCACTATTGTCGAAACGCTTATTAATCCGCAAAAAGGAACAAATAGTTCTGGTTTCAGTGAAACAAGAGATCCCATAAATAATACATTAATTCTAACAGATAATATAACAAATAACTCCTATCATCTTAACTTAATTGACACGCCAGGTTTAAAAGAAAGTCGACAAACGGGTGAACTCAGTCGTTCGGACGATGGAATACTGAAACTGGCATCGTTTTGTGTTGAAGAGCAGATCACTTCCCTAAACATTGTGTGCTTTGTAATGAGAGCTTGTGAAACGCAACGACTGGACACAGATGTGTTCAGAGAAGTTATAAATTTTCTAGGACACAGATTCGCGAAAATTTCTATGATTGTAATCACCCACTGCGACGACTTTCCAGAAAATAAATTAGAAAAATTTGAGCAAAGTATTTTATCTCAAGACGTAAGTAAACTTTTTTTCGATTACTGTAAACTTGGCTTTCTTCGTTTCGGTGCTTTTAATAAAGACAAAATCAATGCAGAAGAGGAAGATCCAGGAACTTGTGTTTTCCGGTCAACGTTAAAAAAAGTCGAAAAAATGCGTGACAATTTTTTGTATAGAGTTATTGCTTGCTCTGGTTCGGCTGTAAAGTTTTCGCAGTTGCAGATTATTTATAATAGTCTAGAAGGTCATCAAAGAGCAATAAAAGCTATGTTGAAAAAGGAAAAAGACGAAAACTCCTATGCTAATATTTGCAAAGTGCAATAGAAATATTTTATTGTCTAAAATCTAAAATTCACAAAATTTTATTATAATCTATTTTTTTAGACTATATTAAAAATAATCCTTAGTTTATATAAAACAAGATTACTAATTTAAATCATGAAATAACATCTGTTAAAGAAATGAATACAAAGAATACTTTGAGATTTCTCCAAACTTTATATTATATGAATTTATTCACATTGTTATTATAGTTTATATCGAAAACCTGTTGTATTTATTAAAAAAAGTACAAAAACCGTAAATAAGGATGTATATCTGGCACACTTCTATAACGCGCATCTAAAATTTTTACAAAATTTGACTTTTTTATTTAGATAACGCCCACCACTTGTATTACTCGCACCAAGAGTATAATTCGCACCATGTGTATAACGCGCACTTAATTTATTTTCAAAATTCTGTGAAATTTATGAATTTTTTCTGCCCAAGCACGACTTAGTTCCGAAAGATTAAAGACCGCCCCACTCTAGCCCGGATAATTTCACATTTCTTAAGTTTTTTATCAAATACTCAAATAATTATGAATATCATCGTTGGGATGGCATTAGTAATGAAGCTGCTTGATATACAATAAACGTAATAAGATAACATATTTCACTGACGACGCAGAAAGAGTGACGTATCTGTTCATTAACTTATTATTTTCATGAATCATTAAAAGCATATTTACACAAACTTTTCATAGAAAAAATTTCTTTTAAAAATTTGTTGAAAAAATTAATTGAATACAGATATGAGAAAAATTACCTTAATATAAACTTTATAGACAAATAGTATGTAATATCGGTCAATAAAAATTAGTTATATAACTGATTATCGTTAATATTGTTCACAAATTTTAACATTTCTAATCATATATATAGCTTAACTTTAGCCTCTAGAACTATTTCTACTTTACTTTATACTTATAATTTGTTTAGAATTTTATTATTATTTTTAATAATTTTATTAAAATAATTGAAAACTTTTTCAATGAATACTAGTATTAGAGTAATAGAAATTTATGACTGAAATATTTGTATATTTGTGCATATGTAGGAAAATGTTCTTCTAATTAGTTAAAATGATTTGCATTAATAAACTAACATTCAACTTTGATTATTTATAATAATCTTTTATATAAAATGTTTATTGAAGTATAAAGAGAATGAAGTGTTAAGGTATTAACAGAACTAACTTTGTTTAATAAAACATTTATTGAAGTTAATGTGGTAAAAATAAAGTCACGTATGCCACGATAAAACTAGTGCTGAGTTTTGCGTTGAACATTGATCTAAAATTTAAATCAGTTTTACATTTAAAGCTGAACAGATCAGCTCATATCACTAGAAATATAAGCTAATAATAGTTTTTTAAAATGGAAAAATTATTTATAGCAATCAAAATTTTAATATCATAACTTAGCTCAGCTCTTTTGAGTTGTTGTTAAATGTTCACGGATTCTCTAACACAAAACGTGAATATTTCAGCTCAAATACCAGCTCGGGATGATAAATGATAAAATAATATGACATTATTTTAATATTACTTTGCATAACACCGGTGTATGCATTAACATTGAACGCATTTTAATCATATCTTTGAATCTTATTTTTTATTAAATTGTAGATAAATAGAAAAATAAATTTATATACTATAAGCGAAATACGTGTGTGTGTAACCATATCGACAATTAGAAGATCAAGTAATGTTTAAGAATGTACATGTAAAAAATGCAGACAAGAATAATAATAAAAATTTATATTCTATTCAACATTATTTTACGGTTTATGTTCAACCTTTCAAAATTTTATTTAACAAACCATTTTATCTGTATTTATATTTAATTTTAGAAGTAAACATTTTTTTATTAAATATTAAGGATAATTCTTTTATCTTTTATAATTGTAACATTCATAGTAGTGTTATTTTAAATTCTTATTAAAAGTGTTATTAATTTTTAACATTAAAATTTATATAAAAGCTTTTTCTAAATTATAAAATTATAAAACTGCTATCGATACATAAAAAATAACAGATAATTTAAATCTTAATTACTCTAATAATTGAAATAATTTTCTTAAGTTCAAAGAAATGAGTCAATTTTATATTAAACAATTACAAGCAGATGGAAGTATTCAAAAATTTAGAGTTGGCCGGTCAAAGTTCATAAATGTTTTATTAGTTGGAAGATGTCAAACTGGAAAGAGCACTATTGTCGAAACGCTTATTAATCCGCAAAAAGGAACGTATAGTTCTGGTTTCAGTGACACAAGAGATTCCGCATGTAATATATTAATTCTAACAGATAAGATAACAAATCTATCCTATCAGCTTAACTTAATTGACACGCCGGGTTTAAAAGAAAGTCGACAAACGGGTGAAATCAGTCGTTCGGATGATGGGATACTGAAACTAGCATCGTTTTGTGTTGAAGAGCAGATAACTTCCCTAAACATTGTGTGCTTTGTATCGAGAGCTTGTGAAACGCAACGACTGGACACAGATGTGTTCAGAGAAGTTATAAATTTTCTAGGACACAGATTCGCGAAAATTTCTATGATTGTAATCACCCACTGCGACGACTTTCCAGAAAATAAATTAGAAAAATTTGAGCAAAGTATTTTATCTCAAGACGTAAGTAAACTTTTTTTCGATTACTGTAAACTTGGCTTTCTTCGTTTCGGTGCTTTTAATAAAGACAAAATCAATGCAGAAGAGGAAGATCCAGGAACTTGTGTTTTCCGGTCAACGTTAAAAAAAGTCGAAAAAATGCGTGACAATTTTTTGTATAGAGTTATTGCTTGCTCTGGTTCGGCTGTAAAGTTTTCGCAGTTGCAGATTATTTATAATAGTCTAGAAGGTCATCAAAGAGCAATAAAAGCTATGTTGAAAAAGGAAAAAGACGAAAACTCCTATGCTAATATTTGCAAAGTGCAATAGAAATATTTTATTGTCTAAAATCTAAAATTCACAAAATTTTATTATAATCTATTTTTTTAGACTATATTAAAAATAATCCTTAGTTTATATAAAACAAGATTACTAATTTAAATCATGAAATAACATCTGTTAAAGAAATGAATACAAAGAATACTTTGAGATTTCTCCAAACTTTATATTATATGAATTTATTCACATTGTTATTATAGTTTATATCGAAAACCTGTTGTATTTATTAAAAAAAGTACAAAAACCGTAAATAAGGATGTATATCTGGCACACTTCTATAACGCGCATCTAAAATTTTTACAAAATTTGACTTTTTTATTTAGATAACGCCCACCACTTGTATTACTCGCACCAAGAGTATAATTCGCACCATGTGTATAACGCGCACTTAATTTATTTTCAAAATTCTGTGAAATTTATGAATTTTTTCTGCCCAAGCACGACTTAGTTCCGAAAGATTAAAGACCGCCCCACTCTAGCCCGGATAATTTCACATTTCTTAAGTTTTTTATCAAATACTCAAATAATTATGAATATCATCGTTGGGATGGCATTAGTAATGAAGCTGCTTGATATACAATAAACGTAATAAGATAACATATTTCACTGACGACGCAGAAAGAGTGACGTATCTGTTCATTAACTTATTATTTTCATGAATCATTAAAAGCATATTTACACAAACTTTTCATAGAAAAAATTTCTTTTAAAAATTTGTTGAAAAAATTAATTGAATACAGATATGAGAAAAATTACCTTAATATAAACTTTATAGACAAATAGTATGTAATATCGGTCAATAAAAATTAGTTATATAACTGATTATCGTTAATATTGTTCACAAATTTTAACATTTCTAATCATATATATAGCTTAACTTTAGCCTCTAGAACTATTTCTACTTTACTTTATACTTATAATTTGTTTAGAATTTTATTATTATTTTTAATAATTTTATTAAAATAATTGAAAACTTTTTCAATGAATACTAGTATTAGAGTAATAGAAATTTATGACTGAAATATTTGTATATTTGTGCATATGTAGGAAAATGTTCTTCTAATTAGTTAAAATGATTTGCATTAATAAACTAACATTCAACTTTGATTATTTATAATAATCTTTTATATAAAATGTTTATTGAAGTATAAAGAGAATGAAGTGTTAAGGTATTAACAGAACTAACTTTGTTTAATAAAACATTTATTGAAGTTAATGTGGTAAAAATAAAGTCACGTATGCCACGATAAAACTAGTGCTGAGTTTTGCGTTGAACATTGATCTAAAATTTAAATCAGTTTTACATTTAAAGCTGAACAGATCAGCTCATATCACTAGAAATATAAGCTAATAATAGTTTTTTAAAATGGAAAAATTATTTATAGCAATCAAAATTTTAATATCATAACTTAGCTCAGCTCTTTTGAGTTGTTGTTAAATGTTCACGGATTCTCTAACACAAAACGTGAATATTTCAGCTCAAATACCAGCTCGGGATGATAAATGATAAAATAATATGACATTATTTTAATATTACTTTGCATAACACCGGTGTATGCATTAACATTGAACGCATTTTAATCATATCTTTGAATCTTATTTTTTATTAAATTGTAGATAAATAGAAAAATAAATTTATATACTATAAGCGAAATACGTGTGTGTGTAACCATATCGACAATTAGAAGATCAAGTAATGTTTAAGAATGTACATGTAAAAAATGCAGACAAGAATAATAATAAAAATTTATATTCTATTCAACATTATTTTACGGTTTATGTTCAACCTTTCAAAATTTTATTTAACAAACCATTTTATCTGTATTTATATTTAATTTTAGAAGTAAACATTTTTTTATTAAATATTAAGGATAATTCTTTTATCTTTTATAATTGTAACATTCATAGTAGTGTTATTTTAAATTCTTATTAAAAGTGTTATTAATTTTTAACATTAAAATTTATATAAAAGCTTTTTCTAAATTATAAAATTATAAAACTGCTATCGATACATAAAAAATAACAGATAATTTAAATCTTAATTACTCTAATAATTGAAATAATTTTCTTAAGTTCAAAGAAATGAGTCAATTTTATATTAAACAATTACAAGCAGATGGAAGTATTCAAAAATTTAGAGTTGGCCGGTCAAAGTTCATAAATGTTTTATTAGTTGGAAGATGTCAAACTGGAAAGAGCACTATTGTCGAAACGCTTATTAATCCGCAAAAAGGAACGTATAGTTCTGGTTTCAGTGACACAAGAGATTCCGCATGTAATATATTAATTCTAACAGATAAGATAACAAATCTATCCTATCAGCTTAACTTAATTGACACGCCGGGTTTAAAAGAAAGTCGACAAACGGGTGAAATCAGTCGTTCGGATGATGGGATACTGAAACTAGCATCGTTTTGTGTTGAAGAGCAGATAACTTCCCTAAACATTGTGTGCTTTGTATCGAGAGCTGGAGAAACGCATCGACTGGACATAGATGTGTTAAATGAAGTGAAAAAATTTCTAGGTTACAGTTATTCGTCAATTTCTATGATGGTTCTCACCCACTGCGACGAGTTTCCAAGTGAAAAACTCGACGAATTTGAGCAAAGTATTCAATCTCATGACGTAACTAAAACGTTTTTCGATTTCTGTAAACTTGGAATTGTTCGGTTCGGTGCAATAAATAAAGACAAAATCCAGTCAGAAGAGGAAATTCTTCGCTCAATTGTTGTCGAGTCGAGGTTGAAAAAAGTTGAAAAAATGCGTGATAATTTTTTGCATAAAGTTATTGAATGCTCTGATTCTGCAGTGAAGGTATTACTGTTGCAGAGAATTTATGATGTGAATCTAGAAGTTCGTAAAAAAGAAATCAAGGATGCCTTGAAAAAGGAAAAAGACCAAAACTCCTATGTTAATCTTTGCAAAGTGCAGTAGAAATTTTTGCTATTGTCTAAAACCTAAATATCACAATATTTTTATTAGAATCTATTTCTATTTAAACAATATTAAAAATAAATAATTAATAATATTTCACGTAAATCAAATATACTAATTTAAATCATTAAAGATTACAAAAATTAAAGATTAAGTTTCAAAAAGTTTCAAAAAAAATACTTTGAAATAACCCCAAATTTTACCTAATATGAACTTAATCACACAGCAATTATACATATTATCGAAAAATTGTTTTGTTTTTATTTAAAAAAATTTGTTACTCAGTGCACAAATCTATTTTAAATTAACGCAAGATTTCTAAAAATTTTTGTTTTAAAAATAACAATTTATGTAAAAAAATATATCTCTCGCATAGAGTATTGTATATTTTAAAGATGCATGTGTTGTTAAATAAAATAATATTTTTGTCTTTAAAACATAATTTTAATTGGTTTTATATGCTATATATTTTTAATAAAGATACATTAATGCAAAGAACTAATTTTAAAAATATCTGATTAACTAAATAACAGTAGTATTTACTTGAAAATTAGTTTAATATCGTATTTTTATTAAAAAATAAAAATTTAAGTTTACGTGTACATTTTCAGCAATTATTTGAAGTTATTTAAAGAATGGTGAAGTTAAAGAGATTAAAATTTTTGTTTTCTGATTATAAAATAATAAATATATTTGTAATTTTTTGCTATTAGTAAATAGCGTTACAAGTAAAAACATTTCTGAAATTTTTTATAAATCATACGACGATAAAAGATAGAGGATCATAAAAAAAGAGATAAGTATATATGTTAATTGAAAGAAATATAGACTTAAGTAAATATTGTAAAATAATCTAAACAATTGTATGGTATAAAAGTATATGTAATTAAGGTTAAAAACAATGCTATAAATATTAATAAATCGGGTTTCTCTAAATATTTATAAAATCCGACCCGACATTTTATAATAGGAGACCGAATCCGACATTACAAATTGGTCGGGTACCCGCGGATAACCCGATATTTAGTTTACCTTTTAAATAGTCTACTCTATAATTATCTGGAATAACTTGTCTAACAAATATGAGTTAATATGTTGAAACACAATTAAATGCGCAAAAAGGTACCTCTAGGTCTGGATTTTCCGATAATTAAGATACGATGATACTTTTAAGCTCATTTTTAAGCTACATAAAGTATTTAAAGGTGAGCTCATTGATTTGAAAATTTCTGCCTGTTTGTTTGAAGTCCTTTTGTGTTAAAGAAGTCTGAGACTCTTAGCAGATCTATATCTTTTTACTTAAAAGCAAGCAAGTTATAACTTCTTTACTTGATTTCCATTTTCAAAGGAAATATGCGATTAAATGAAAAAATAATAGTAATGTTTTTGTTTAGTTGTAAATATTAATTTTTTTAATTAAAATTATACTGACATCTATTGGTAGAAATATAGAGCTTAAATTTTTTAAATTTTTACTGAAAAAGAAATCATAACAGTTTTGAATCTGTGTAAAGTATGGTGCCATCTTTTCAATAAAACAAAATTTAAATAATTAAAAGTATTTTAAGTGAAATTTTTTTTATTTATCCCACAATAAATTCACTGTTGGTTTTAAAACACATTTTGGCAAAAAATACAAACATATGACAATTTAGTTCAAATGAAATGTTTTTATTGAAAAACATTTGATCAAACATATTTTATCTGATATTATAAAGTGTATAATATTTTATACCTATAAATATATGAAACGCTGACATATTTATCTTTATCATTATTATTTCACTTTGGAATTCAATAAATACGACCAAAATATTTTAGTACATTATGAAGTGTTAAATCAAATAAGATAAAAAATTAAAGGGTTTTAACAGCTTAAACGATGTGTTTATTCAGATATAATATTCTCTTAAATACAACACTAGAATATTATAAACGTTAGATAAAAGCATAATACTTAGAAACACCAATGTTTTGTAACATAAAAACTCAAAGAATTTTAAAATATACAGAGCATTTTATAGCTTAATAATTTTAGTATTTATGCAATGATAATTACAAACTTAGACTTTTTATATGGAAATAAATAACTCAGTTTAGAAAATAGTATCTATTAGTTATTAATACAACGAACATTAACGCGTTTCACTTTAAGTTAACATCCATCGCTTTTAAGGTAAGCGATCAGATGCTGTAGTTGGAGCTGGAGCTGTTGAAAAACCCGATCTCAAACTTAAAATACTATATTCCTATACTATATATACGCAAAGTATAATTAACTCCAAACTTATTAGCTGCACATGCAAAAGCAATCATACAATCTAATGCAAAAATTCCAATAAAAAGTAAAGATGTTAAAGTTATTAATATACCTTCAGGACAATCTACTTATGTTATTGATAATATATTGAGACGTGATGTCGATAATGACAAATACTTTATTACGAAAGCGCGAAAAGCGTACAAATGTGTAGCGAATGCGTTACATTAAAACGTTGTTTACTCAACGAAAAGCGTATAACGATAGACAATGAAAGCGCGACGTTAGCCTTATTTATACTACAAGTGTGCGATTATGGTGCGCTCTGTCGCACGCGTCTCATCTCCGCGAACAACAAAACGTGACCTTCTGTTCACAAAATGATACGCAGTGTATGTAGCGAACGAGCGTCTTATCGTTTTGTGATCCGAATCGAGCTGATCATGCGATACAAAACACTGTACGGCAACTGACGGCAGTTTCTTTTTCGATTGATTATACGGTGGGCGATACTTGACATAATTGCCAGATGCGAAACAGGTAGACGTATTTTCGTTAAGGAATAGATGGTTTCGTAAAAGTTGAACGTTGTGAAACTTTTCGAAAGCCATTATACATGTATTTTCGATAATAATATTGGATTTAGCGTGACGAGCCGTAATTGAACCGAAATGGAGATAATGCGGAATAAAACCGGTAATCTCAAGCGTTTGAGCAATATTAGTGGAATTCGCTGACCCAAGACGTGGCTTAATCGGTGAACTGACGGTTTTACAAACGTGACAGTTTCGTACAAATTCTGTAATGTCTTTGTCACGCGACAGCCACCAGTATTGCGTTGAAATCTTTCGAGTTGTCTTAACGATGTCGTAATGTTTGTCGATATGTGTACGTTCTATAACGGAGTTAAACAGTGTTGGCGGAAAAACTATTCGTGTACGTCTATTGTAACAAACGTGTAAAGCGCCTTTTATTACGAATGGTTTACGTAAAACATTCGTATTTATTTCGTGTTGTCGAGAAACTGTTACGTCATATGCGATACGTGTTTTCGGAGGATGCGATTGTCGATTTATGCTTCGATGGAGGTGTTTTCGAAGTTCGTCAGTTCGATGATGTGACATTTGAAAGGTTTGCTAACTGAC
The DNA here is from genome assembly GCA_034698365.1 of Steganacarus magnus. Classification (NCBI taxonomy): domain Eukaryota; kingdom Metazoa; phylum Arthropoda; class Arachnida; order Sarcoptiformes; family Steganacaridae; genus Steganacarus; species Steganacarus magnus. Next base: position 12,717 of record JAQIVF010000831.1, read on the forward strand.
AGGATGCGCTGACTAATATGACTAAACGTGTAATACATGTTTCGTAGAAGTCGTGACAGAGTTGCGACGGAGCTCACGTGGTGCGAGTCAGACTTCCGTTTGTTTAATCGAGCATGTTTCCGGTTGGCGCCAGCATCTCGAGCATAGTATGTGAGCTGAGAGCTGCCGCTTTCCAGTTCGAGCGTTGAGTTCGAAGGAAGTTTCGAGAATCGTTTTGACTTCGCTTCTTCGATGGCTAACGCGATCGATAGCCACTTAACGGTAGTTTCGGGCATTACAGCCGCGAGTTGTATACGGTATGATTCGGGCATACCATCGGTGAGGAGAGCGACTTGATTCGTTTCGTTGATATCGGCTAAATCGAGTAGACGTCTTTTTTCGTTGTAATACGTGAGGACGGTTTCCTTAGACGAGAGCACAAGCTTTAGTGCCTCTACTAGCGGATTGAAGATTACGCGTCCAAAACGTTGTATCTTTCGCTTTTAACGTCGCAGCATGTTATTGTTTAATACTGCGATAATATGTCACGTGCGAGCCAATCGATGACTTCACCTGAGACGTGACGTTCGAGTGCGATGAGTCGATCCTTGTCGGAACTGCCGATTGTGACCAATTCGAAAAGGTCGAGCCATGCATCGACTTTAGTTTTCGATTCGCTTCCCGAGTACTTCTCGCATAAGTTAATCGGCCTTACGGAGAGTCGTTGTAGCTGTTGAGCGATGTCGGCGACACTTACGACTGAGTTAGTGGGCGATGAAGCACGTCTTCTAACCCGAGAGCCTCGTAATGTGTGCGAAGCGCGTTACGGTATTCGTCTGTTTCGGAGATTGATCGACTTTACGTTTGATAAGCGAGTTAACGTTCGAGTCATCAACGGTGAAGATAACGATATCCTACCGACTGCGCCAATTGAGACGTGATTTCGATAATGACAAATACTTTATTACGAAAGCGCGAAAAGCGTACAAATGTGTAGCGAATGCGTTACATTAAAACGTTGTTTACTCAACGAAAAGCGTATAACGATAGACAATGAAAGCGCGGGCGTTATCCTTATTTAAACTACAGGCGTGAGATTATGGTGCGCTCTCAATATACATGTCATAAATGCCATGTCAATTTATTTAGAGTCTAAAAATAGCATTTATTGCATATAAAAAATAGCCCTATAAATTGCTTAAAAAATTTGCCAAAATAGTAATTAGATTTTAGTAAATTAAAAATATATTCTCATTTTTGATTATTTTTTTGCTTTTGTTAAATTTATTAAACACATTTATATAGAAATTTTGAATATCTAAATAATAATTTTTCAAAATTTTATGAAAAAATATTGGAGCACTCGGAATAAAATAAATATTTTAATTTTCCCCAAATTTCGTGATAGTTAAAAAAACTCAACAGAATTCAGCGGTGATTTTTTCAACGGTGAGGAAAAATAGGATTTAAAAAAGTATAAATATAATGCTTTTCTTTTACATCTTTCCTTGAAAGCGTTATCAATTTTAGTTTTCTTTTTTACTTTTTCTTGAAGTAAAATTAAAATTGTCTTTGGCTAATTTACTTTTATTTTTTAAATTCGCTTTTCATGTTATTTTTCAACATTTTATAATTACTTCTACTAAATTTCAATTTTACTTTTACCGCACTTTTTCTTCTGGACTAATTTTGCTTTTCTTATACTTTTGTCCTTTGCGTGGAATTTCATTTACTTTTCTTTTAATTTTTAAAAAGCAAAACAACACAAGTTTAAAACACAGTTAATCAATAGTTTATTTCAATAGTTAACTATTTAGTGAAAATTACACTCACATTCTATTCTGTTATTTATAAATATTTAATTATAAGATTTCAGAATAATGTTTTGCAATTTATTTGTATATATATAGCAGCAGAGAAAACAAATGTTCACATATTTCACAAGAAAAATTAAAACTTGTATTACGAAATATGTTAAGCAAAAAAAAGTAATTTGTTTCGACATTTACAATGTATTCGACTGTATAATTAAATAAACGTCTAGAAAACTTACACACAATTATAACAAGTAAAGACACACCAGATAATTGTAAATAAACACTTTTCATATCCAAAAGTGTAAAAATTAAAAAAAAGTAGTATTATAATTGCCAAAAATTATCTAAACTAAACTCTTGAATAAAAAAAATACGAGTTTCAAATTCTATTAATGTTTTAAATATGATATCAAGAGTATTCAAATATTTTTTATTGACTATAAGTTAGTATAGTATTAAACATTATAAAAATTATTATGTAACGATTTTAAATAATTATGCATAGACTAATAATAATAATAATATAATAGTAGACATTTACTTTTATTCAAATTAATATAATTAAGTGACACATACTGACGTAATTGTGAAAAGAAAATATAGCAATATTAAAACTATTAAACTTCCTGCGGATTTTTCACAAAGTTTTAGTTTTAGAAACAATGATTGCATACTATATTTGTAAATAAACATTGAATATATAAAAAATTCAATGTGAAGATAAAGAAAAGATTTACTAAAAAAAAGTAACCATAAAAAATGAAAATTAACTGTGGAAACTCTGGAGGAAGAAGTAAAAAATATAATTTTCTTATAGAAAGAAATATTCAAAGCGAATAAAAAGAAACGAATTGTCGTAATCATAGATCAGTTATTTAATATAAAAAAACGCAGCACACAAATGCATTTATGTATCGAAAGCTAATTTATTTTTCTAATTAACTTTAAAGCTCGAAACTAATAATATTTTCATGAAAATGACTAAATTAAATTCATTACTTTTATTAATATTAATTTCTTTCGCAATTTTATTGACAGCTAATTTGACAAATAGCAGCAGTGAATATAACTATGATTATAATACGGATGTTTATGACTATAGTGACAATAATAGTGTCAGAACTGATGAATACTACGGTGAAGATGAGGAGTACGAGGACGACAACGACCAATGCACCATTGATGACGCTATCGATCAGTTCACTGCAATGGTGTTACCGGACGACTACGAGGAGGGAAAACAGTTGCAAATCAAGCACACCGTCGCACACATCAACGAAACAATCGCTATATTTAGACGTTTAGCGCAATACGGACACAATATTAGCGCAAATATAGAGCCAATTATGAAGAGAGTGATGCCACGATTCACCGATATTTTATTAGCCATAGATTTACCACCGGATTGTTTGTCATCATTGATCAGAATAGGTCAGGCGGCGCAAGAGGGAGAACTGTGGGCAATGAAATGTTAGTCTTAACCATTTATATATATTGTGTGTTACTGTGTGTCTGTTCAATAAAACAATGACTATTTTTTTATAACAGTCGCGGACTCAATGCCAGCTCCAGGTTCGGGTCAATTAGAAGGAGTTTTTCCAATGATTGGCGAATACGACGAGTGTCTCGGCATTGAAAGTCCGCATCAAAGCGGCAAACCGACTATATTTGGTAAATACTGTACACTAGTGCCGAAACTACCGTTACCTCCAAGCGGTTCGTACAACGAAGGCGATCCGATTGACCCTTTCTTTAAGGATCTGTTGAATGACAACATGGCTTCTGCCAATGGAAGCTTTAAAGCTTTGGGCCACTCTTTCGACACAGAAACCGACGTAAAAGTCAAACTGTCGAAAATGCTTAAATCCATATTAAACGGCTTTCAGTTTCAACGCGAGACAAAGTATCCACTCGGACAGGGAATGTGTTTACCGACCACTTGTCGAGCGAAGGACATCGAGTATGCGATCAATAAATGTGAGCCGAAATTTTTTTTAAAAACATTAATGAATCGAAATTATATATTATTATTTGAATTCGAATTCTAAGAAACTAGTGATTCCATTCGTGAATTATTATTATATATTAGATTATAATCTCTTTACACAGTACTCTATCCGATCACAAAAATTCCAGTTGAAATACCAGAGCACACTTGCGAACACGTAAATAAGCCGCGAGTACTTAATAATTACGAGAGCGTTGCGATGTAAGAGTTTTCTATGAGAAAATAAAAGAAATAAGTGATGTTTATAACAAAACACTTTTTTCGTTCAGAATCACATACGCCATACTGATAGCACTCGTGTCATTGAGCACAGTGTATCATTTCATGGCAATATTCTTACCACTGCTTCGTCTGCCACCAAATCTAATAACCGAATCGTTTTCGCTGATAAATAATTGGAACAAATATTTGCCAAAAAACACCGATTCGGCGAAGAAATTTGCGTGTGTGGACGGCATTCGGGCGATCGTGTGCTTCAATGTGTTTCTGTCACACATATACCTGTGGACGAGTATGTCTATAATCTCTAACAAAGGCATGTTCACCGCATTAAAGCGATTCTTGAAAGATTACAAATACATAACACTGAGAAATCTATATATGCCGCACATATTTATGCTTCTCGGAGGTAAACCTCGAAGTGAATGAATGCTTCGTTTGAAAAGAGTTTATATGCTCTCTATTTTTTGTTTATCTCTGTTTAATTTTAAAAAATTTAAAAAAAAGGAATGATGACTTCGTATGTAATGCTATCAAAGCTGGAAAAAAGTAAAGGAAAGTTTAATTACTTGCACTATGTTTTATACAGGTAACTGTACAGCTAAAATGTACACTACTTTTCTAAATAATAGATTTGGTATGTTATTATAGGTATTTGCGCATAATCTTTCCATTAATCGGAGCCATATTTATGATTTATATACTCCCACTCACTGGTGACGGTATGTGTGACGTCATTTAATCATTGATATTATACTATAGTAGTAAAATATTATTTAAATAAATGAGAAAACGAGTCCACTTTTTAGGACCACTTTGGCTTTTCTTTAGCGAGTTGTTTGGTAAATGGTGTTGGAATAATTGGTACGCCAGTGTAACAATGATAAGCAACTATGACTTTGATG
>JAQIVF010000832.1:0-17641 GCA_034698365.1 Steganacarus magnus
AATCGTTAATAATTTGTATTAAATTGGAAAATAAAAGGAAACTTTTATTTTCTTTGAAGCAATTATCGCTCCATATACAGTCATTCCGCTCTAAAGTAAAATTTTGACTGCAGTACTAATGCCCCCTACAACTATTCACAGTTAAGTTAAGTATGAAAATTACTTATCGCTTTAGAGTGCAGCACAAAAAAATTTATTTCTTTAGAGCGGAATGACTAATAATTTCCTTTGCATTTATTCAAAAATCATGTTTAAAAAATTTTAATAAAATTGATGTGTGCTCGCGTCAAGTATTAGCTATTTTTGTATCATCAGATATAAAACAGATAACACTTTTATTAATGCCAATTTCGGAAAAGGTTTGATTTGTTACACCAATTTTTGAACCAAAATAATTATCTGTTCCAGTATTTAGTTGAGGCACAGAAAAAATTTTTGAGCATCACTTGTCACAACTATAACTTCCGGATCATTTAATTTCGAGTCAATATGCATAAAACGTCTTGCATTCTTAAAATTTTTTTGATGAATAGAATAATTAGCACAACGATCACAATCACATAAATTATTTTCTTTTTGATGTAATTCGAATAAAACATTTATTACATCCATCTTGTGTTGGATGAATAAAACCAATATTCATATTTTTCCTTATTTTATCAAAATAACAAAACTACACATTTCCTTTCTCTCACTATCTTTACAATTTATTTTAACATTATTGTTGTTAAATCGCGGAGAAAAGTCATTTACTTTAGCAAATTTTGCGAGTAAAGTGAATATTTTTTACACTCACCAAACTCACGCAAAAATTTTTATTTAGTAAAACATTTAGATAACCAGAGAAAAATGCTTTTTTATCCATAATGGTATTTTGCAAAAATTTTATTTTGCGCGATTAAGCGATTTTGTGAGGATTAAAATTTAATGTCGTACTCACGCGCGAGTAAAATGAATTTCGGAGTAAAAACTCATCCATTTTCGCCATATTCGCGCGCAAGTATTGCCAGATTATACGTTACTAAACTATAAAACTTTGATCATTTAAAAACATTCTAAAAAAGTGATCATAATATGAATAATATGATGTGGTTTTTGTTTTATTGTGCATTTTAGTAATGAGTATAAAACTTCATTTATAATAAAACATAATACAAAACTTAATACATTTTCTTTGTTTTAAATTAATTATTTATTTTTAAAATAATTAATCGATAAAAATTAAAAATCTCGAGTTATTCAAATAACATGAAATATAAAAGTAATTTTAAAAAATCAAAACAACAATTCTATGCGTCAATCGATGCGTAACCGCGTTCTGAATCATTACGGCCATAATTTTGATTAGAGTTTCGCGGTTGAAGTGGTATTAGAGGACTATTTTCTTCATATATCGATGAATGCCGTGAGCGTTGCGGACGTTTCCACGCGTCTCTTATTCTATGGCCTCATTATATAAACAAAAAATTGTTATTTACTTTCAACGAAAGTCGTTCAATGATTGTTTCACAAATAATACCGATTTGCCTGAAGTGGTCATTAATATCAGTTCTTTCGTCAGAAATGTCTATAATTCTCATAAAAGAGTAACAGCACGGGTCGTTAACGGCAGCCAAATCTATGAATGGCTTATGAGAAAATGCGAAAAGATGTGCAATCGCTGCCAAAAGCATTTCAAAGCAAATTAAAAAATCCTAAGTTTTTTAAATAATGATTTAGAATGTAATACAATATTTTGAATTAGAAATAAAAAAACACAGTACTTGTAAATTTCTGGCAATATCTGCAGGTTTCCAATCTTTTGCAGAAGGAATAAAAGCCTGAGTTATGAAACCAAACTCGATTAATATCGATATCAACATTCCTTGACTGTAAAGCAAACAATATTAGTACGAAATTACTAGTAAGCTATAACAATAGCATTATTTTTATGATTTAGTAAATATAGAAATTTTATCCGCTAAAGTGAATTAAATTATAAAATTTTAACTAAAATTAATATTTCTGAATATAGTAAATTCAGATTTTAAAAAACTCCTGCAAACAATTTTTATACCGTAGAACCAGTATAAATTTCGGTAATAACAACTTTTAAATTTATTGATAAATATATTTTGGATAATAAGTACTTACAAAAATGAGAAGAATACAACTGCTTTAATACATAAAAATTTCGCGAGTGGTCTCATAGGCGTTAATTCATACCGATATGCGGTATAAAATATAACAAGACAATACATTGCGACCTATAAATTAATATATAAAAATTATTGTGATAACTATTAATTTATCAAACTTACCATTTGTGACAAGTTATTTACGACTAGTAGGTATGGATATACATGATCGAGTGTATAATGTCCCTCACCATACACTCCAAATGATTGAGTGATCCTAATTATAAAAGCATAAAAATAAAACAAAATACATATACATATGCAAGCTTAACAATCTATTAGAATGGCTAAAGTTTTAATTTTAAAAATCTGCAAATAACTCATTCTTTATCAGTTAAAAATTTATAAAGTGAAAAGTAGAATCAAAACCGCTTTGAAATCTTTCGAAATTCAATTTGAAAAAAAAGAAAATATTTATACAATCAAACTTATCAAAAGTTCTGTGCGGACGCATGCAAATAATATTAAAAATAAAAAACATACAATGCAAGAATGGTAGTGACAGGTCTAATGACTGTATATTGCAATATTCCTTGTTTGCATCGATTCAGAAATCTTCTGCCGCCAACACATGGAGGAAGAAAACAAAGTGGAAACAGTTGTTTTACTTGAGGTTTACATTCGATCATATATTCGACATCCATTTCGTGAAATAAAAAGTTAGTCAAATACTTCATAAAGCTATATATCACAAACGCTTCGTAACATTCTCTTAAAGTGTCCACATATATAGCTATAGTCGGAAAACTCATTGCCATCCACTAAAACAATTAACATTATTACGGTATTCATATTTGTAAATAACTTATAAGCAATGCGTCGCAAAATATTTATTTAAATATAATAAATAAAATATTCTTTAAATAAAAAAATATTATAATTAATTAAAATTTCGATACTTTTGGAAAATATTATAACAATTTTATCGAAATAAATATAATATAAGTTAAATGAGTGATATATATAATAGACTTTTTATGTTAAACAGTTAGTAAAAATAATTTTTTTAAGTATAGTAAAACATTATATGTTAGTCACAAATGAGATCTTGCAAATGTTTTACAATTTATTCATTGTTATTGGATAGATTTATAATAGCAAAAAATTGATTATAATCGACCAAAATCTTTGAAATTTTAGTTTTTATTTAAATATTTGAGTAAATATTTTAATGATTTTCATATATATATATTTAAATATTAAATGATTGAAAATAAATATTTTGTGACGCCTTTGCTTATAAACTAAGAATATGTGAAGATTGTTACGTGAAAATTAAACAAAGTTTTGATGTCATACATTAAATAACAAAATGTAAGTTAAGCGCAAGTTCAAAAAACTTTTGAAACTCATTAATATTTTAATTAAATCGTTGATTGATTTTAAACAAATGGGAAATCATTCCATCATTAACAACAAACAGAGACTAGTAATACTTTAATGAATTAAATTATTCTAATTTGCATAGGAGTGTCCGCTAACCACTGGTCCAAATCAACAATTAATTAGTAAGAAATATTAAATTAGGTTTTATCAATATTTAAGAATATTAACATATTATTTATAATTTTAGACATGTGGTGATAATTGTACTTAATTTATTAAATGAGAGCTAACAAAGTAAAGCAGGTTTTCGTGATTATGACAAAATGCTTAACGTTATACATGCTAACGTTGTACCATATATGCTATGCTTGCGTTAATATATTTTAAAATTCTACTAATTTTGAACATTTGTTTGTGTGTGTAATGATATGAGAAAATATATATTAAAAATAATTGATACCGAATTCATGGCATAAATAGGAACCATCCATAGTATGCGTACAATGTATTTCTGTAAATAAGGCTTATTAAAGTGAATTAAGTGATGAGTTATTTCCCACAACGACACAAATAATGCTAAAAAAGCAAATATAGCGGCAATCACTGGCCAAACAGACGACTCGTCACTATTCGGTGCCGCAGTTGTCGACACATTACCAGTTTCACTAACATTTCCTAAATTATTGGTTGCAAACATTTTCACTTTTGTTTCATTACTATTTCGACGTGAGATTTCAAATTATAAATTACTAAAATCAAATCACTCATAATTTGGTGAATAACTTATATTAAAAGTATTATATACTGATTTTAAAATTGAGTGTCCAAACAATTTTGCTAAAATAAATATTTTCTAATGTTTGATTAAATATACGTTAACTAATATAAAATACTTTAGTAATTTAATTTAAATAACAAATAACAAACGATAACTAATATAGTAGTATTGTATTGTAGTCACTGTTAGATTACCGAGAATATGCGATGTAAACAAAACGCAAACAATGGGAGTAAACAAGTAATGTTTAAACTTTGATATTGTAAACACATGTGACTCATTCATTGATGTGCACAACAATTCATTTATCAATGGATATCGAGGGGACGTTTCTAAAGTTCAATGTTTTCATTTACAATTTTGAGCGCATTATTTAAAAACAGGATTTAAACAAAATGATCAAATTTAAAAAATGAATGCCGTGACCAGGATTCGAACCTGGGTTATTGCGGCCACAACGCAATGTCCTCACCACTAGACGATCACGGCTTTTCTTTAATATGAATTGTGTTCGCAAATATATAACTATCAAAAACGAGTACAATTAAAATTTTTTATGCCTTACTTCACAAACGATTTATCACTCGAAGCGTTAACAAACTAGTTTTATCGATCATTATTACAAAACAAATAGCAATTATCCTAATAGTAAGATAATAGTAAGATAATGAATAGTTGAATAAAATAAGTTAACATTTATACTATGATAACAATATGTTATAAAATTAATTTAGAAAAATAAATAAATTTATAAATTTTAATCGATATATCTTTAATTATTCGTGATTTAAAACAATCATTTGACCAGAAAAAGATAATCTCGCAAGAAATGGTTGTGACGGACACAATAAGGAATCGTAATTTAAAAAATGCGAATTTAGCTCAACATAATCATCAGTTGATTGCATATGCGATGAACTATTAAACTGGTCATTATAACTATTATTGTTGTTTGGATTATCAAAAAACACTTTAATGATCTGTTTGGAGAGTCTGTCGCGAACAAATGGATTGGCACTTATTATTGATAATACTTCCTCAGATATATCGTCGAACTCTGATTTCGAATGCCAGCCTTCAATGGAATGTGTGGCTCCTATTGATTCCTCATTTATTTGTTGTGTTGCGGATGTTTCTAACAAATCAATATCCTTATCTATAGAAGCCATTATTTGCACTGTTTCATCATTTAATTCGTTGTTAGGAACGGAACAAAGAGTAGTAGTAGTGGTCGCTTCCACAACATCTATTCCCACAGTTTTTTCGACCAAAGGAATATTTTTTTCGCTGAGACTAGATTCAAGAGTTGACTTGAGATCGGGTTCAACTCTTACGTGAGAAACTTTTTCAATCATATCGCCATCAGTCGAATATTTAACTTTTGATGGCAATAATCTCGAATCATCATTAGTGTCATCGTTTAATTTGTCAATAGAAATCTGAGCTTTATTATCATTAATAATCACTGGTATAATTTTGTTTGCATAATTTTCATCGTTATATAACGGTTTTGAATCGTCAATAACTAAATTAAGTATATTTAGTTCTGAATCATCAACATTTTCTTCATTAAAATCAATAGAAGTTTCTAAATAATTGGAAGTACCATTAGGTTTAGAACTAAATAAATCGAATGAAAAATGAGGATAAGTGTTTAGTCCAAGAATCGAATATATGTCTAGATTTTTTTGAAAATAAGAAATGGTAGAATCTTCTCCATATTTGTTTGCAGAGCAACAATAAACCGCTGCAATATCTATTGGATGTGCTTCAGTGTTAAACACATAGCCTCCACTTTCGATAACACATTCACTATTATTCAATTCTATAACAGATCCAATTGAGCCATCGTTGTGTAAAAAGTTAGTTTCATCAAATAAAAGATACAAATATTTAAGAGTTTCGGCTAAAAAGAAGGATTCCATTCTATCTTCAATAGTGTGATCATCGACGCTCTTTACTGTTGCAAAACCACACTCAGTTCTGGCAGAACTATAAATGGCATCAACAATATCAGCACCAATTTGAAGTAAATGAGGATCACGTGTTGTCCTGTACAAGTACAACACACTTTCTATAAATTCTGGTCGTAAAGGATAGCCGTCTCGTTTGCCACTAAATTTAGAGTTAGGAATGTCATAAAATTCAGGAACAAATCCGTATTGTTTCCATATTTGATGATAATTATATAGAGATTTTTTTGCCTGATCTATTTCACCGACAAGGGTCTGAAATATTAATAAAAATCAATAAAAATAAATAAAGCTGCAATAATTTGATTTACCAGTAATCCCGGCCAAAATGCTTCGAGTGATTGAAAGATAGGCATTGTTGGCGTACCACTACTCATACTCACCCACACATACCAATCATCTTTTTTAATATACTTATTGATTGCATCATAGTATTCTATTAAATTAAATCAAATGAGTTGACGTTTGCGTCAATGAATGATTATTAGTCTAACCATAAAAAATATCCATTAATTGAGGCATTTGTAAAAGCATAGCTCCTTTAACTAAATATTCGAAATAAGAGTCAACGCCAGCACCGATGCCGGATTCAGTAGCGGTCCATTTGCCGTCCTCTACATTGATATGATTGCCGAGTAATCCAATACTTGAGCGTGTTTTGTGAAGAGCGGTGATGGCATTCAACGCTTTTGTCTGAAATATAGGATCACCAGTGAGGCGACTCAAAGTACAAAATTCGAGTATAAAAGTGCCAACACCTGCTGTACAGGTTATTGGAGTTTCATTTTCTGGCACTCCATATCGCAAGTTAACTGTTCCATAAGGCATTCCCGTGTTTGTCTCAAAAGCTATCATTACAATTATTATTAAATATTTTAGGTCTAATTTAATACAAACATTTTATATAAAAGTAGCAAAATGTTGCAATTCTTTCAAATAAATTAATTGAACAATAATGCTATAAAAATTCATTATAATTTCTAACCTAAAGCTAAGTTATATCATACCAGGTAATAATCTTCTGGCAGCGTCTTCAGCCAAACGAAGCAAAGGACCAGAACACGGCCAGCCATATTCCGTTTCCATTCCTGCTCTACGAGACATTAAATGGGCTGATAATAGTCCACCAATTACTACAAAATAAAAACAATAATTTTTTAAATAATGAATTTAGATTGAAAATATTCTTAATATATGTTAATCAACAAAATGGTCTTAATTAATAAATTAGAAGTTTTAAGTTCACCTATTATTTTTTATAAAATTATAGTAAAACTTTAAAAGTTTGTTTTTTAAAATTAAAGATATATAACAAATATTTTTATGAGCGCAAACTAATGTAACAAAAATATTGAATAATTTTTATAAAATCACTAGATTGTGTCCACCGATTATTCGGCTTAAATGTTGTTTAATTCGACAATAGTTAAAAATTTTCTGTAAACAAATTTTATAAACCCATGCATTAAAATTACAATACATCGCATTTATATAACACTTCAACGCATAAAAACTTTATTTGAAGCACGTTTGCCCTTTTAAAGAAAATCTACATTTAAGAAGAGTAGTCCCCGATTGTGTTAACTATGGTTATAGTATTGAGATAATATGTAAATTTAATTACCTCTTATATTAGTTTCAAAAACAGAAACATTTATATTAGTATTAAAATCAATAGTATCTAAAACTTTTTTGGCGACACGACGAAACTCGGTATAATTGCCGATCACTGCAAGCGTGTCCAACGCGTCGATCAGTGATAACGAAAACCTGCCCCACGTGTCCATTCCTCGGCACGATATTGGCTGCAATTCGTCGTAATTCGATGCATACGTTAAATAGCTGTCATACGCGTGATAAAACATTGACAACACTTTGGACTTATAATTACTCATTTCTACTTTTGTAAGCGATGGTGATATACATATACATCCATTTAATGTATATAATAATATTATTTTAGTTAACAACAGTTTATAAAACATTATAATATAAGTCAAAATTTTAATTTTACGATATAAAATCACTTCATATTAATATTGTTTAAAAATGGAGTTTATCACTACAATAAATATATGAGCTCTGGTTTGTAGTGATCATTAATAACTTATTCAAAATAAATAATTAACAAAAATATAATTTAAATGTTAGTTGGATAACAACAACTCGAAGCGATAAATATAAAAACACGTCTCATAAACTGTAAACGTAATCACGTGTGAGATTAACGCAATACTTTCGGCCAATCGTTGCCATATAATATGCTATACAGTATTCATAAATTACAAGTTGAGGGTAAATGTTTTGAATTGTAATAATAAAAACATCATTTATGTGTTTTGATATAAGACTGTGAATGTTTCACATTGCACTTCCTTTTCCTTTTAGTGGCGAAACACTGGTATGTGTTTTGATATATGTGTTAATATTTCTGGATTAATATATTAATCATAACTAGATTCTTAAGCCGCAAAATGGGTAAAATTATGAAACCAAATAAAGTGGTGTTAGTTTTGGCCGGAAAATATGCCGGACGTAAAGCGGTTATACTCCGCAACCACGACGAGGGCACTAATGATAAGTCTTATGGACACGCGTTGGTCGCTGGCATTGATAGATATCCACGACCCGTATTGCGAAAAATGGGCAAAAAGAAAAAGGCTAAGCGATCCAAAATCAAGCCTTTCATTAAAGTCTATAATTATAACCATTTAATGCCAACCAGGTTCGTATCATTTGAACATTTTTTATCATTTTAACACCGATATAATGATGATATAATTGTCGGTAAATAGATATTTGGTTGAAATGAATTTCGACAAAGCAATTACTAGTAAAGACGTGATCAGAGATCAGACTAAACGAAGGAAAGCGAGGCGTGAGATAAAGTCGAAGCTCGAGGAACGATACAAATCGGGAAAGAATCGCTGGTTTTTCACTAAATTAAGATTTTAAACTAAATCATTAATTTTGAATAATTAAAATGTTATTAATTTACAATAAATCAAATTGAAATTATTTCTTTCACAAAATTTTATTTACTTTTGGAACGAAACGTAATTTCTTAAAATTGGTAAGAATTAGATATGATTTCATTTTACATAAACATGAGTTGAAAGTTATGGTGTGATTACAAAAATGATCATTAATATCGTTAACGCCATTAAAAATTTATATAATTAGAAAATTTAGTTATTTCTCAAATTTCTAGAAAACCCGATTCTTTCGTGAATCAATTGCTGTTTAGTTTTTGAGCCATTATTCGAGGCATTGTTAGATATATCATTGAGTGATGTCTTATTTTGTTGCGTTAACTTATTCTTTTCCTCCAATTCCTTCTTCAACGAGTCGTACTCATTTAAATCTTCTAATTTGAGTTCAATCCTCGTGGGATTTCTTCGAAACATAATGATAAATAGATATTACATAAGCGTAAAAACAATTGTAATGCGTGTGCGTTTGCTTTAAACTGTAAGCTATTAATACAGTATGCTTACAATACTCAATACGCATACGTATTGCACGTTATGTTTAGAGGCAGACATACTCAAAACTAGAGATCGGCATATTTAGTGCTCTGCGCTCGTATAAACTATTATTCATTAGATAATCGAACAATAATAGTGCAAATAGCACTGGTATTAAAGTAACTTTATTTCAGAAAAGTTTAAAAGTTTGAAGTTAATTGTACGAATCATTATTTAAACATTACTATTTTATGTGAACATTACTTTAGTTTTAATAGCAATACTTTCACTAAATAATCTGCTATTTAATGTTTTTATAATAAATAACTAAAAAAGGAAAACACACAATGGGCAACAAATAAAATATATATCGATAGCGCGATATATATTGGTAGCGCTTTGAGTTAAAAAAATCGCCAAAATTTAGATTTTGGTTAAAGGTGTTTAATCTCTAAAGAAAACAAATAACGTGTCCACTATGTACTGTACATTGTCATTGAACTTATATATACAGACTCATTCAAAACAGAGTTATAAATGAACACTCAAAGTCGCTAAACAAATATCAATTTTTAAAAGCATGCGATGGATTGAAAATATGATGGTGTAAATTGATCCGTATTTTAGTTATACAAGAGGGGATTGCAATGTGTGATTTGATTGTACGTTCATGTGACAACTTTTAAAAGTTTTATCATTTTTGTTTATTTTATGTATCTGTTATAAAGTCAAGATAGATATATTTTTTATACGTTGAGGTAATCTAGAATTTGTTTTAAAATATTAATTAAAAATAAAATTAGAATTAGAATATGATTTTCGTATGTTTTACCAATTAAACTGCATGTGAATATTGACATTTAAAACTAGTCTATAATAAATGCTTATTTATGGAATGAGTTTATTTATAAAACAACTAGTGGAACATAAACCCGTAGAGCTTAAATATAAAACGCAGAACAAAAATTTAAAAAATTTGACTTCTTTATTTCTAAACAATAAATCGCGCATATTTCTAAACAATAAATTTTGCAAATAAATCGCGCCTACGCGCTCACTTAACTAACTTAGGAAAAATACTAAAATAAATTAATAATAAAAATAATTTTTTACAATAATGGTGTCGTTAAAGTGAAGTAGAGTGCGAAGCAACTTAAGGACGCACAAAAATTTAGGCACTAGAGATGTGAAAACTATAATGAAAAATGACTACCAATCATATGAAAGTCAGCACAAATAAACAATACAGTGTGAATAATTAAAACAAAAACAAATACAAATTATCTTCTTCTGCCACCACTTTGTCATTCTTGAACCGAACTTTAGATTAATTTAAGAATGTTATCTTTCGATTCCTATTGTTTTAAGCTTTTCAACGATATATATATTACTGTTTTTCTATTGAATTTAATTAAATCCAGTTTGAAACCATAAGAAGAATCAACAATATATATATCGTTGAAATGCTTGAAACAGTAGGAATCAGTTGACATATTTCTTAAGCTAATTGGTAATGTGCTTCAAGAATGACAAAGTGGTGGCAGAAGATAATTTGTATTTGTTTTTGTTTTAATTATTCACACTGTATTGTTTATTTGTGCTGACTTTCATATGATTGGTAGTCATTTTTCATTATAGTTTTCACATCTCTAGTGCCTAAATTTTTGTGCGTCCTTAAGTTGCTTCGCACTCTACTGCCCACTTTAAAGTTAGTTCTTAAAAATTCGATATAATTTACTTTTTCCTACCTGTTGCTAGCCATTACCCGTTTTTTGTTTTTTTAAAACTAAATATAAATTTCTTTATTAACATTTAAGCATTTTTATTTTATTTCATTATTGCATTGCAATATTAATTGTCTCGAACGTTAAAAATAAAATTAAAACTGTTCTATACTTGAATTGTTATCTCATTTAATACTTTACTCGTTTATATATTCAACAATGAATGAATTTTTATTTTTTAAGCATTTCACTTATTATCTATCACTTATTATATTAAAAAAATGATCTGACTCTCTCTCTCCGTTTCTCCGTCACGTTCTCCTACAATACTAAACTGAGTTGTGTTTTAATAATAAATTTTTTTGTTTTTTCAAGAATGAATTTTATTTTTGAAATTTAACTTTTAAAAAACGTTTTAGAAATTCAATAAATTTTATTGTTGCGCGTTATCTTGCGGGGTTGCGTCGTATAAACATTCAAACTGTTTTATTTAAACAAAATTCTTATTTTATACTCATTCTCTGTTTATACTGGTTTATGTTTCACTAGTATTAAAATAATGATCTCTGTCTCTCCCTCTCTCCCTCTCTCCGTCACGTTCTCCTACAATACTAAATTGAGTTGAGTTTAATTTTTTAATTTTTTTATTTGTTGCTCTAAAGATTTTAGTTCAATCTTTTTAGCAAAATTTTAAAATAAAAAAATCTAATGCATTGTTAGTAATTGTTGTTATAAACGATATATTCGCAGCGCTGCAAAATAATAAATTTATAATTTTTTTTAGAACATCGCTATAAAATAAGTCATTTTACAGGTTTTATAAGTCAATATAAAAATTTTTTAAATTTTAAGCTATCTAAATGTGAGCGAAGCGAAACGGGAAATCCTAGTTATAAATTAAGAGAATTAAACTTATAAAAATTTATTATTGTAACTCAACTCAATTTAGTATTGTAGGAGAACGTGACAGAGGGAGACAGAGACAGAGAGAGATCATTATTTTAATATAATAAGTGATTCACGATACATTCATGAAGAGCTCCCTTTGATTTTTTAAACGAATTTTAAAAGAATAAAGTTTGCATTGTTTAAAAAATATTGTTTAGGAAAATAATTTAAAAATAAATCAATACAAAAAATTTTCTCATCGAACAATAAAATTCTATTTTTAAAATAGATAATTTATGAAATTAAAAATATCGCTGTAAAATTTTCTATGTGTAAATTGAGTGCCAATTGTTGACTTAAAAGACAACTCTTTAATCTGGTAATTTTTAGAATCTCGTTAACCGTTAAAATCCCTTTTTTCCCAAAAGCCTTCTATCAAACTGCTAACGGACAGATTGAAGGACAGACGGACGGACATTGTTAAAACCTTTAATAAGTTATATATTAAGTGAGCTAAATAATTTATGACATCTGGATCATGAAAGCTCCGAATCTCATTAGGTATTGAAGTAGTGACCAACTATCTCTAACAGCAATTCCTGTATACTTTCCAAAAGTTTCCTGGATATAGGTTAAAATAAACTAGAAAAAATCTGGACAAAGCTTTTTAATGCACTTTTATTGCTTATTTTGAAAAAGTTTCAAATTCCTGGATTGTCCAAAGCATTGAAGGTTGTCCAAAGCAGTTGGTCACTACATTGAAGGCAACAATAGACTATACTCTTTTTAGTGTACTCTCTATACTGTATACGGTACATTATGCTTTGCAATAATAATTGATAATAATTTAATTTTTAATAATTTTTTTTATTTAATCATTTAAATAATTGTTTTACATTATTATAGATTAAATTGTTTAATTATCAAAAATTATTTCTTGTGTACTTTCATATGTTTGTTTCTATTTCCAGTTTCAACAAAGCGTTTATCACATCCCTATAAGCAAACAAAAACTTCAAATATATAATTAATCAGTAACAATTAAAGTTGTTAACGGTTCGGTTAAACTGGTTTTGTAAACGGTTTCGTTTCAAATAATTTCAAACCGAAACTATTTTTAATAGTAAAAATCAATCTTTTATATCATTTTGAGAGTGTAGTTCATTATATTGAATGCATCTTTGACTTAAAAAACGTAATTTTTACTTTATCATTAAGCGAGCCATATTACATAGTACAGTAGTTTTCAAACATTTTTGGGTTATGTCCTAAAACACAGTCACCAACAAAATATTGTCATCGTTACAGAATATACAATAGAAATAAATTTATTTTAATAATGAAGAAATTTCAATTTCTTACAAAATAAATTTAAACTATAATTCTTATTAATAAATATTAGTTTTTTATTATATTTATTTTTCATAGTTAATATTTTTCAGGTTTAATTGTATTTATCTGTGAACAATGTTGCAGTGTTAACGGTGGCTGCGTTTTAGGACATAACCCATTTTTGGTTCGCAACCCTTTTTTAAGCAAATAATTTGTTCGCGACCCTAATTTAAAACAATCACAGATTTTGTATTTTAGAGATAATTTAAGTTACTGTTGAAGTCACTAATAATTCTTAACTAAGACCATATTTTTGCTATTTTAAGGTAAATATAGAAATTGGAATAAAAATAGTTTATACTGTTGATTAGGCTTAGTTAATAGCCCCGTAATTCAATAGATAATATTAATTTTCCTAATTTGTATGGCGACCCAACATTAATGTTAATTCTCTCCATGCGACCCAATAATTTTACTTTACGGCTCTGTTTTGGGTCGCGACCCATAATTTGAAAACCTCTGACAAAGTATGTAAGAGAATGAACTAAAAAGACATTTTTATAATGAACTTCATTTTTTGAAATATAAAATCAAAATTTATGTTAAAAATATTGGTACTTTTGAATTTAAGTCATACTATCAAAGCCAAATTGTTATCAATGAAAAGTTTTAACCTTAAGTACTAAATTTATCGTGAAAAATTTTAATTTTTACATTTTCAGCGGTTTTTCGGGTTTAACCGCGGTTTTTCGGTTTCGGTTTGACAAACTTTAAACCGCAACAACATTAGTAATAATGAACGTACCGGCCATTCACACGCGAATGGCTTTTCTCCGCGATGCACGCGAATGTGTCGCTCCAAAGCAGTACTGGATATAAAGCTTCCCTCACACGCCGGCCAATTGCAGCTGTATTTGTGCTCTCCTTTATGCTTAAGCACGTGAACTGTAAACTGATCTTTCTTAGCATAAGTGGCGCTACAACCAGTCCACGAACACTAATACCGTTCGAATTAAATATTAACGAGACGTTAACTTATTTTAAACAATTATAATTTTAGCTAAATTTTGAGAATTTTATTTGTAAAACTCGTTTTTTTGTGGGAAACATTCTAATGTTAGATATATTCTAGTAATAACGTATGGTTGGATTTAATGCCTCAACATTTACTTCCTAAACTAAATTTCGAAATTACAATTTCATTGATTTTTGAAATAACTTGAAGGGTTCCTCACCGAAAGAGGCATAGATTCAAAAATTTAGTCATGAAAATAAAGTTCATTGTTAATAATTTTTAATACTTTATATCTATTTTCTCCGTGACAATATTTGTGTTGAGTGACTCGATTGATAGAAACCGCGCGATATTCACATCCCTGAAAATAGATCATTTTTAAATTATTTTAGTAAAATAAACGTATAAATTAAAAGCTTCTCAATCATTTTAAAAATAATCATAAATTTTTAGTGCCCCAAATTTTCCTCATATAAAATTTTTTCTAGCAATTTCGAGTTATATACATAGTTACACAAGCTTCAAACCACTAGGGGGGGTCTGCCACAAAATTTCTTGAAGGGGTGTCAAAACTCATCGGATTTAAACGACAATTTTTCAAATCTCGATTTTTCGGGGAGGGGGTGGTCAAGTTTTCTGGATTTTCTAGGGGGGTCCAGACCCAGGCAAGACCCCCCCACTGTGTACCTATGGTTATATAACTATACAATGAGTTTGTTTACAATATATTTTAGTTTCTATAATTTCATAATATAGAGGAATATTTGCTCAAAAATTTAGTGTACAGTATCTTATTATATTGCAACAATAAACATAATTAAACTAAACTACTCATTAATTAAACTACTCATGAAACTTTATTTTTGGCGAGAGTCTATTTCTTAAAATAACACAATACGTTCATAAAACAAGTACACATAGATAGCCAAAATTAATAACTCGACTTTTACAAAAGATCAAAAGCTAAAAAGTTAATCCAGTCACAGATAAATTAAAATTAATTGATATAAGATTATTATTAAATCTTACTTACAGGCCAATCACATGAGAATGGCTTTTCACCGGTATGATTGCGTCTATAAAAATAAGAATGTATAATATTTTAGTGTATATTAATTTTAATATGTAATTTAGTAAAATATTTTTAAAATTGTATAAATATAATATAGGCAAAAATTAAATTTATTAGATGTGAATTTATTAATAAATAATTTATTAAATTTATTAAATGATATTTATCCTCATTTAATACTTCTTCCATTTAATAATAATTTAGTATACGAAATGTTCAATAAATTCTAAATTCTCATAATTTTTGCAAATTAAAGAATATTACTATTAATAATTTTAGATTTGGGTTTCAGTTTATTAATTCCGTGAACTGTAATTTGTATTATAATAATAAATAGAGTAATAAAAGTTCGATATATACCGATGTAAAATAAGTCCCTGTTTAGTTTTAAAACTCGTGTCGCAATTTTCAAAATCACATTTAAAAGGCCTGTTATCGCTATGCGTTACTTTTTGGTGATTGTGCAGAGAACTGCTCGTAGAGAATGTGAGTTCACAGCCAGACAACTGACACCGAAAGGGTCGCTCTCCTGTGTGTACTCTGCGATGACTCGCAAGATTGTTAAACGAATACGATTTAAATTCGCAATCAGGCCATTCACATATATAATCTTTAACTCCGGAATGAACTTTTAAGTGCAACTTTAAACCATTTTGAGTTCGATATTCTGCCTCACAATCGTTCCAATCACACCTAAATTAAATAGCGTTATTATAATCACAATAATAAATTATAACTTAATGGTTTGAAATTGAATGTTTACTTAAATAATCGCAGTTCAGAGAAAGTGTGCACATGTGTGACGTGTTCGCGAATATATTTATATGATATCTCTTTCTCGCAAATCGGACATAATTTCATATTTTTCTTATTTTTAACTTTCATTAATTTATGAAACGAATAGACATGTTTGGTGATCGCACCCAATCTTTGCGATTTAAAATCACAACCAGGAAAATAGCACTGCTTATATAGCTATGAAATTATTATTAATACACAATTATTAATGCGAATAATAATTAATACATACATTATTAACCACTTTGTTTAATCGCGAACTTCGACTGTGCTTCGTTATCGTTTTGTTATCATTATCTTCGTGTTCCGAATTAATTTGATCCAAATTCGCGGTTAAATACAAATTATTTTCGCCACAAATAGCTTTTAATTCAGTTTCTAAAGCATTTAACTCAGTTTCGCTGTTATCATAGTTAACTTCATTACACTTACATTTATTAACAAAATTTTTATAAAAATAATTTTTAAATTTAAGCAAAGTATTAATGTAATTATTAGCGAATGATAATTGTGTTAAAAGTTTTTGATTTTCGTCTTTCAAATTATTAAATTCTTGCTGCGAATCCATATTTTAATAATACGTAATCGCAAAGATTACTTAAAAGCATTAATAAATAACTTTAAAAATGTCAACACATGAATACTATTTATGTTTTATCACTGGTAAACTGATATTAATGTTCACGTAAACTAATAACAAATTGAACCGAAACGTCAATATTGATTATAACTAAATGAACCGATACTTAATACCAGAAAACATTATTGCAAAATTTTATACTTATTTGTTATGATAATTTCTATAGTAATAACTATAATCTAAGCATTGTAGTAAAATAGGTGAATTTCATTATATAAACTAGATATAAAAAGGTTAAAAAGTTCTAAGTCTGTAAAGGGTGTTCACTTCAGGAGGTATACCAGAAAAGGAGTTGGTGTACATCTCTCCTCCCATGGATTTAGATGCCTTTTTTTGGCCAAATTTATTAAAATATTTTTGTATAATGTTATGGCTAGGGATTTGAAAATCGTTAGAAAAACGGGTGCCAAATCGTTTATCAATCGTTAGATAAAAATACTAAATTCGTTAG
>JAQIVF010000833.1:0-17639 GCA_034698365.1 Steganacarus magnus
CTATTTTGGTACTTTTGGTACTTTTTATTTATGAAAAGTGTTTGTTGTTGTTATTGTATACGATGTGTGTTCCATAGTTTCATACAATTTTGTACAATAGTCTAGCATACAGTTACTATAACAGTAGGGAACATCAAAAATGGGGTTCATTTAAACGTTTTAATACCAACACTTAAATAGGCAGACAGTTTTAAATTTTTGGTTCAAAAAATCATATCTTGAATAGTTATACGGTAGGTTAGATATTGACTGACAATTTTCAATAATTACAATATAAATTACTAAAGGTGTTCGTAATTTGGTTTCTAATGGTTAAACCATGGTTTGGTTTGGTTTAGGTTTTAGAATTAAAAACCATTATTAAACCATTAACTACTTTTTAAACTGCAAAATAGCAATTTTGCCAACAAATAATATATGAAATTTTCATTATAATTTCGTTAAAGAGAAAATTTTAAACAAAATTGGCTTTTTTAAAAATTATTAGCTTTGAATAAGTTTTTTTAAAATTAATCTAATATGTTATATATGATCTTTAGGGTCGCGATTTTTATGCAAATGCATATCAAAAATTAACTGTAATTTGTAGGTTTTACTTATTTATTTGTTTATATGGCATGAAAATACTTTATTTTAAACATATTTATTAGCGCATAAAATGCATATTTTACCCCAATTTGCATATTTCAGTGCTATTGCGCATATTTTATATTTTTGCTTATAAAGTTTTACTAAATAAATGTGATTAATAGAGCTCCAAAATGATAGCATTTGTTACTTTTTTATTTCGGCATAAAAAGTATATAATTAATAATGTCGTGTATTAATTATAAAATAATGGAGAAATGGTGATAAGTAGCCGTTTTATGCATGTTTATAAATACTATTTTTTTGTTATTTTCATAGTTATACAAACTTCAAACCACTAGGGGGGTCTGCCACAAAATTTCTTGAGTTGGGGTGTCAAAACTCATCGGATTTAAACGACAATTTTTTCTCATTTTGGTCAAAAATTATAGAGGTCTCAAAAATTCATCGAATTTAAACGACAATTTTTCAAATCTCGATTTTTCGGGGAGGGGGTGGTCAAGTTTTCCGGATTTTCTAGGGGAAGTCCAGACCCAGGCAAGACCCCCCACTGTGAAACTATGATTTTTTTAAAGATAAATTCAAATTTTGCTATTTTTAATGCAAATTTCTATAAAACAAAAAAAATTATCGTTAATTTCCAATGTGTTTTTCGAAGGACCTCAAATTTGTTAAAAATTATTGGATAATTCACATATTTTTTAAATTGTATAAGTTTTGAAATCACGCAGTAAATTAAAATAATTTTAAAATTTATCAAAAGTTATTGTTATTACTTATTTATATATTTTATCATGCATATTTAATCGCATATTTTGTGCCATTTAGTGGCATATTTAAGTCGCATATACTTCATTTTTAATCGCATAAAAATCGAGTCCCTAATGATCTTATTAGTAAAATTTGATATACAAAATATGTTAATGGTTTAACCATGGTTTGGTTTGGTTCGGATTGGTTTGCAACATAGAATTAGTGGTTTGGATTGGTTTAGTTCAAATTTTTAAATAATGGGTTGGATTGGTGTGGTTTACAAAAAAATCAAACCATAAACACCTTTATAAATTACAATGAATTTATTGTTTATTAATTATTGCTATAAAAGCATTGCAACAAAACAGGTAAGGCATTCCTCATAAAAATTCCTCAAAATTCAACAAAAATTCCTCATAAAGTACAGGTAATTTAGGTGTTTTGTGCTTAAGTAAGTCCTCAAAGTTCTTAATGGTAAAAAATTTAAGTAATTGTTATATTGTTAGGATTATTATATAAAAAGTTTTAATTATTGTTATTTTAGCGCTTTGTTACTTATAATAATATAACGTAAGAGTTAATCATGCTATTAAGTTATAATATGCATGTTATTAAGCATTAAGATGTAACATTGAAGTCATAGACTTCTTGGACTTAAAACGATTACTATAATACAGACAATAGAGGAATGCGAGCAGATAGACGGACAGAATGACATTGTCAACACCATAAGCTCGCTCTCTCTACAGGTATAGACAGTGAGCTAAAATTTTGAGAGTGATATTTTAATCATTAAATATGTTCATGGTTTCGGTTAGCCATTAATTAATCTAATAGATTTTTAATGGATTGGTATGGTTTAAGTTTTTTTAATTTAAAATATTGAAGTTTAAAATGGTTTTTGATTTATTGAATAACCTATGGATAAAACCACTGAATCGCAAACTTTCTTTTGGATTACTTTACCGAGAATTTGATAAATTACAGCTTAAATCCGATGAGGTTTGACCCTTTCTATAATTTTTAGAATCTACATTATTTGACTTTATAGAGGTTTACACCAAATGATTTTAAATTAAAATTATATAAACATCAATAAAAAATTTAATTGATTTTTGGTTTGATTTTAAATTGGTTGCGTTAAAGTATTATTTTAATTTATGATATGGATTTGAAAAAAGTTTATGATTAGATTTCGAGCAGTCAAACCACGAATATTTTTAATTATCATTAGGAATAGCAAAATTCGGATGTGAACCAATGTTTTTTAATGCTTAAAACTAAAGATGCCAATGGTTCGACTTTTTGCGAACCAAACCAATCCAAACCATTAATTTAAAATTGGAACCAAACCAACCCAAACCGCAAATTCTACACTGCAAACCAATCCGAACCAAACCAAACCATGGGTAAACCATTAAACCATTAACATATTTTGTATATTAAATTTTACTAATAACATCGTTTATAACATCTTAGATTAATTTTTTTTAAAAATATATAAAGCTAATAAATTTTTAAAATGTCAATTTTTATTAAATTTTCTTTTTAACGAAATATTACTAAAAACTTCATGTTTTTTGTCAACAAAAATGCAATTTTGCAGTTAAAAAAGTGGTTAATGGTTTAATGGTTTATTAATGGTTTTTGATTCTAAAACCTAAACCAAACCAAACCAAAAGAGTTTTTAAAAATTGAAACCAATCCGAACCAAACCATGAACCAATGGTTAATACCATGGTTTAACCATTACAAACCAAACCATTGGCACCTTTACTTAAAACTTTGGTTAAACTATTTATGAAAGTTTGGTCAATTATGAAGTCACCAATATATTGAAATTGATAATATTTTCAATTTTAGATTCAATTTTTGAAAATTGAAACAACACTAATTTTAATGACAATTTTTCAAATCTCGATTTTTCTAGTGGGACTCAGTCCTAGTGGGAATGGTCAATACCACCTCTTTATAAATATTGTTATGAGGGACAGTTATTGAACTGCATTGAATTGAGTACAATGTGCAGTACGTGTTATTCATGTATTGATGTTAGTCTAGCGTCAGTTGAGTGTTTGAACGTACATAAAGTTTGTTGAGTAACAGTATTAATATTAGTTTTAGTTGAGTGCATCAAATGCATCAAATAGTTAGGCCTTGAACTCGTGCTACGTTTGCTTTGAAGGGCATTTAAAGAGTTTCTCGTGTAGACGTTCGGCTCAAACACAGCTCAAACTCAATAACAGTTCCTAACATTAAGCTTCAACTGTATTGCTCTTCCAATTATTTGCGTGAATTGTTAAAACAATTATTGTACATCATGTCCACTCGTATGTCTCGAAGATTCTATCGATTAGACTCTCTGCCCAATAGTGATGGTTATCTCGATCACGGAATGACCGCTCAAATCGAGAATAAGTGGGTTTTTGAGGTCGCGTGGGAAGTGTGTAATAAAGGTAATGAAGTGTATAATTGTAATGATTGTAATTATTGTTAATTTAAATATAAACTTTTAAAAGTTTTAAAACTAATATACAACATGTTTATTAGTTTAGTGTTATCTAATTGACACACGAGTCGGTATAATAGTTTTGCAGTGTTTTGCGATTTGCGATAACAATGACGATAACGATTATCTTAATTTAAAATAAACACATTGCTATTATTATAATTCTAATTTGTATTAATTATAATACTTATAAGTTGGTGGCATATATACTGTGATTCGCACCAAAGCTCAAGTCACGTCCGAAGAATTAGGCGATAATTACTGTCTGGTCGGTCCATATAATGAACATCTGGTGCGAACTGAGGTGGAAGTGGAAGAACCCACTGATTACGCATTTCGCGGAGCAATCAATGCACTCAAACAATTCGGAATTCGGTTAATATATGGTCATTGGCTCATAGAAGGCTATCCAATAGTGTTACTCATCGATATTGGATCCGCTTCTTGGAAATTAGACGAATGGAAGCACGATTTCTGGAATGTTTGCAATGTTGGCATTCCATGGCATGACAGGGAGTCTAATGACGCTTTAATCTTTGGATATTGTGTGGCCTGGTTTTTAGAAGAGTTCTATAAGAGAATCGAGGAAGAGAGGGGTCGACCTTTAATTGTGGCTCACTTTCACGAGTGGTTGGCCGGTATTGGTCTGATTTTATGTCGAACAAGACATCTAGACATTGCAACCGTGTTTACAACTCACGCCACACTTCTTGGAAGATACCTTTGCGCTGCTAATGTTGATTTCTATAATAACTTAGATAAAGTAATGTTACGATTTGATTAAGTAATGTTATGATTGTTGAAAAATACTTTTGCTTTTATGTTTGTTTCAGTTTCATTTGGACAAAGAAGCTGGCGATCGGCAAATATATCACAGATATTGTATGGAAAGGGCTGCTGTTCATTCTGCTCACGTTTTTACAACAGTTTCGGAGATCACGTCATTAGAATCTGAGCATTTGCTGAAAAGACGGCCGTGTATTATAACACCGAATGGACTGAATGTGAAAAAGTTCAGTGCTTTGCATGAATTTCAAAATCTACACGCAATGGCCAAAGAAAAGATTCATTCGTTCGTTAGAGGACACTTCTATGGACACTACGACTTCGATTTGGATAAGACTCTCTATTTTTTTATTGCTGGTAGATATGAATTTAATAACAAAGGCGCAGATTTATTCATCGAGTCTTTAGCGCGATTAAACTATTACTTAAAGGTATGTATTATTAAATGATGACTATTAAATGAAATTAAATCAATAATAAATACGGATTACTATATGTTTAAGTCGACAAATAGCGATACAACAGTGATAGCATTTCTAATATTTCCTGGACGTACAAACAATTTTAATGTGGACTCTCTTCGCGGTCAAGCAATAGCTAAACAACTGCGAGATACAGTCGAAGACGTGCAGGCAAGTATTGGAAAGCGAATGTTTGAAGTATGCTTAAGGTTAGACATACAATCCTATATACAGTATACAATTGTATATTTAATTTATATAATTTATATAATTAATTTGATATGATTAGTGGTAAACTTCCGGAAGCAAGTGATTTACTAAAGCCGGATGACATCGTGAAATTAAAGCGATGTATTTATGCCGCACAGCGAACATCACTTCCACCCGTTATTACGCATAATATGATTGATGACTCCACTGATCCCGTACTAAACCATATAAGGAGAACTCAGTTGTTTAATAATCGTAGCGATCGCGTCAAAGTGATATTTCATCCTGAATTTCTGTCGTCAACGAGTCCATTGTTTAGTATGGATTACGACGACTTTGTTCGTGGATGTCATTTAGGTATAGCAATACTAGTATAGCAATATTATTAGGTATATGGTTAGGTACTCATGTGTATTGAGTTATGTGCACACTTTATTTTAACTCATATCACCATAATTTATTTATCAAATTGAAGCAAACATGTGGCAATTTTTACCAAACAACACTATAACTTAATGCAAACTTTAAAAATATTAAATGAAATTATGAGTGTTTAGTGTTTAATGTAAGATAACATTAAAGATAGTATAGCCTGTTAGTATAGCTTTTATATCTTTAATGTTAACAGTTTAGGATGTCATGAAAACAGATAAATTGTTCGATAGTAATGTGCATTAATGATGTCAATACAATAATTTTGCCATTTTATCAACATTTAAACAATTCATAATAATGGTTCACATTAAAATAAAACTACTAAATACATTGAAATATAACTTTTTATAAGTATCCAATATTTGTTATCAGAGAGTATTATCATTTCGTTAAATATCCCAACTTAAATGAACCAAAAATAATAAAAAATATGAGTTTTTTCCAAACGGTTAAATTTTGAGTTATATAAAATTCCTTTAAATATAATATATGTCGAAATCTACCATATGTTAACTTAAATTTGTAATTTGGCATATAAATTATGACCATATAATTTAAAAAAGATGTGAATTACGGTGTGACAGTGTGCGCTATAGCGCTATATAAACATAAACTATAAATGTTAAAAATAATGATATATTTAAAGGAATATTTCCTTCTTATTACGAGCCGTGGGGATACACACCCGCAGAATGTACTGTTATGGGCATACCATCTGTTACAACAAACTTGTCTGGTTTTGGTTGTTTTATCAATGAACACGTGGCCGATCCTATGTCTTATGGTATTTATATTGTCGACCGAAGACACAAAGTAATAATTTAATAAAATTAGTGATAAGTATAGATTAGTTAACCTAACCATACACTATTAAGCAGTAATAAGAAAATAAAAATATTATATTTACGTTAATTTACGTTAATTCTAACAAATTTTAGGGTCCAGAAGAATCGGTGCAACAGTTAGCACAATATATGTTTGATTTTGCGTGTCTTTCTCGCCGTCAAAGAATTATTCAACGAAATCGTACCGAAAGATTAAGCGATTTACTTGATTGGAAAAATTTAGGCGTTGTAAGTAATAATTATTATAAAAGTAATTTACTGTAATATATAATTATAAACTTTTGTTTTGTTGTTTGATTAGTACTATCGAAAGGCACGACAGTTAGCTTTGCATAGACTTCATCCAGAAATACTGACTGAAGAAGCAGTTGCAGCTAAGTTTCGTTATCCCAGACCTGTATCAGAACCACCAACTCCTTCCACATCTCGAGGCGCATCTCCGACATCGAGTGCAGCTGCGAGTGATGACGAAGAAGAGGATGCAGATGGCGATGGAGATGGAGAACAAACATCTGATGTGGAACGAGATGACGAAGAACGCGAAATATTGTCAAATTCTGATCAAATCACTGATGTGAACCAATAATTATAATATTTTTAGATGTAATTGATTGCAATATATGTTTAGTGCCAAAACATGGCTAATCATAATCTGTTGTTGTTTGAGCTTAACAGTCTAAACAGACTCAAAACTGTTTCTTACTTAGGTTTTAAAGTATCGAATCTTATTGTGTTTTGCATTTATATATACAATTGTTATCTGATTATTATTATTATTGTTAGCAATAATTGACATTAATTGACTTATATGACATTTTTTAGGTGATAATTTAACTAAATTTGTTTCACACCGTGCCATACAATCTAATACTTATATTATACTTTATTTTTATACATATATATATTTAAGGTTTACTTATTAGGTAATAATTTTATTATATTCTCAAATAATTCTATTTTATTAAATTAAATTAAAAATATCTGTAGTTCGAATAATGTACGAGTACTGGAATATTTATGAGTAATATTTTAAATAAATATCGTAAAATAGAAGGTTATCTCAATAAAGTTTCCGAATCACAAATACACATCATGGGCTCAATTTTATATATTCAATATTTTATTTCGAATAAAGATATTTAAAACAAAATAAGTAGAATGAGTTCCTATGTTTTTGCGGTTTCAATGGCCACTGGCTTTGCGGCTATTGCTTTATCCTATCAGGCTTTGGGATAGGATAAAGCAAATGTCGCAAAGCAGTGGCCAATTGAAACCACATAAAACATAACGTATTACCTCGCTTTACTCACCATAGTGAGTAAGATAAAATTGGGAGGAATTTTTGCCACAAACTCACATAACTCACCATAGCAAGTAATGCTAAACTTTTTTGTCCTAAATATTTTAATTAAATCTGCCAATGCTTTGCCACTCTTGAAGCATATCACTAATTACCTTAAGATTGGTGTCAATCAATTCCTTTTATTGATAGGAATCAATTGATACCAATCTTAAGCTAATCGGCGATGTGGTTCAAGAAACATTAATGAATATACCGTATTTTCTCGACTATAAGGCGCACCTTATATAAAAATAAAAACATTTTTATTGAAAAAATTACAAATGCGCCTTATCTATGAGTTGCGCTTAATACAAAAAATTAATCGAAGCCGTCGAATTCATCGTTAGTTTCAAAATTTAAAATATAATTTACACGTGTTTATACAATAAGAGTATTAAAGTAAACACTCATTCAAAATGACAAGACGGGGTTTTTTTCTCGAAATTTTTTAAAATATGCGAATATTTATTCTCGAAAAAATTGAATTAAATTTCTTAAAAATTCATTTATTAATTTATCGATTTTGATTGCAATTAGCATTCATTTATATATAAATATATATTAATTAATGAATATTATTTCATCTTGACATACTGTATTTTAATAATTTATATAAATTTAGATTTTTTTTAGTAATATTCCATAGATACACAGTCTAAAGTTTGTATAAATTCTCAAAAATTTTGATGTGGGGTTAATTCTCATCGAATTTAAGCTACAATTTTTCACGTTTTAGACAAAAACTACAAGTTTCTCAAAAACTCATCGGATTTAAACGACAAATTTTTCTTAATATGGCTAAAAATTCTTTTATTATGCTTAATTAGGTGAAAAATTCTGTCTTTAAAAATGACATACTTTATGTATTTTTTAAAATTTTCAAATGCGCCTTACACATGAGGTGCGCCTTATCTATTAATAAATTCAACTTTTCTATTAAATTTATCTCTGCGCCTTATATATGGGTGCGCCTAATAGTCGAGAAAATACGGTAATATAAAATTTGTTTAAACGTTTGTTTATATTGTTAAGACACAGAGCACATCTTAGCTTACAATAATAATATCAAGACTTAAATTATAAACATGAATACTTAATTATTTTCATAGTATAGCTATTTTCATAATAAAACAAACATTCTCAGAAATAAAAAAAACAATAATCACTAATCAATTGTCTTAGAACCGAGAAGCATTAAAAACTAAATAAGTAATATAAAAATAAATTCAAATAAAAAATAGTTTATTAAAAAATATTTTCAATTATTAAAAACTTATACCAATAATCAAATATAAATATAATCAAATATAATCAAAGATAAATATTAATTTTTAAAAATTAATTGATTTATAAAGATGCATTGCAATATATTATTAAAAAACAGATACCAATAACCAAATACATAGATAAATATTAATTATTAAAATTGAACAGATTTATCAAGATTGCAAGACTTACATCGTAGGTTTACAGTGCTTCCGCTACATATAAGATAGAAACAGTTTGCTTCACCTTCAAATCCACTAACCACATGACTATAAACCTTTGATAAAAATTATATAGAAAAAATTAAGTTATTAATTCAAATCTATAAACTATTGTACAGTTACAGAATTTATTATATATTCTTACTAGATTATATATTATTAAATAAAATGTTATTTCTGTTTTCAACATTTGTATTTTTTAAAATTTTTTTGTTATTAATGTTAGGACAAATATGACAATGCACATGGTTTTGAATTGTTTTATATGAAAATGCAGAGTAATAAAATTCTTACAATTTACACGTAACGATACCAAATTTTCTGTTTTATGTGGTTTTAATTGACCACTACTTTGCGAAATTTGCTTTATCCTATCCCAGAGCCTGATATCAAAGCAAATTAAAGCAAAAACATAGGAACTCATTCTACTAAATAAATGGTCTATCGAATACTAAATTCTTAAAAATTGAAATTCAAGATTAGAGCTGAAGTTAGGTTAATGTTAGGTTAGGTTATGTAAATTTATGATAGACCTTTTTTCGACTTTATTGTCTATTCAAGTCTACAATCAAAGCAATACAATAAATTAACTAGTAGATTCATATAAATAACATTTAAAATTTTAATCAATGCTTTCATGGTCACTAGAGATCGGAAAATGGGGACAATATTTTTGACTTTTTGCGGATACAAATGGGTACAAATTTTTTAAAAAATGGGGACAATTTTGGTGATATTAATGGGGACATAAAAATGCTTATTTATATAGTTAAAAACATTTAAATATAATGTTGTCAGTTATAGATTTTCAAAATTTTTGGTAAACTCAACTGAAATAAGATATAATTTTATTAGTAAATTTCCAATTTTCTACCCTCACCGACCCTCAATCCAAAAATTTTATAATGATTTTTTGTGAAGAATTTTGTGTGGAGAATTTTATTAGTTAAATTTAGTTTATCCTTATCATACGTCTTATCCTAGTCAGCTTTAATCAATGGACTATGATATCTTTTATCCTAGTCCATGTTTTTTTTCACGGACTGATTCAACCATATCTTCAACCTTTTCGGAAAGGTTGATCAAAAAAATTTCTCTTATTTTTTTTGACCCCCTTCCCCCCTTCGGGAGTGACCCCCTGTGGACTTAAGTGACCCCCGTTGTGGTCCACCATATGACACAAACATCAAGTTACAAGGTAGAGGCGTTCCCAAGGTATTAAAAAAACATTAAAAATTAATCGAAAAAAAACAGTGCCGTTTCTTGCATATCAGCAATACTTTGTATATATTGTAATAAAAGTGACACAAGTTTTAAGCGAAAAAGACTTTTATTAATAACAAGTTAGAAAAACGTTTTAACAGAGAGAGAGAGAGAGAGAGAACACAATGAATGACAAACGCTTCTCTGTGCATGCGAACAGAAAAATAATAGTCGCTCCATCTCTCAATCCTCTCTCTTTTGAATCGTTCGGGGTTTTCGACCTTAACGTACGTCCGTGTTCGACAGGACTTCGATACACGCTTCTCTCCACGTTTTCACATCTTGTCGAAGAGAAAATTGAGATTTATATACGGCATACGAGTACCGAAGCTGTCCTCCCAATGAAAGTATTTTGTGGCGAAAATGTCTCTAGTCAATCAACTTTTAAGCCGGAGTTCGCTAGCGTCCGTTCACGCGGTCTAGCCAGAAGGCGTACCAAACCCGAGATTTATAATTTAGTGGACCTGATGGTGGAGATGACAGCGAAAAGAACATGTCATCGCCGCTGTACAAGTCATGTCCAAATAGATTTCTTGGCGTGTATAGCGGTTTATGAGTAAATGGTGACAACTCTTAGGTTTGCCACTCACCAGGAAGAGGAACAACGCCCTACATTAGAGCCCAGTTCTGGAACTGTCGCTGCACATCTTCTTCAGCGGCCATAAAGCGTAGCCAATCGGCATCAATTGGTGGCCAAAACACTTCACTGTTTTTGCCATCACTGCCTTCATTGTTATCATCGTTGTCATCGTTATCGTTATCATCGTTATCATTGTTGTCATCGTTATCATCGTTATCATCGTCATCATCGTTGTCATCGTTATAATCGTTGGTCTTCTCCAACTGCCACTCATCGTCAATGATGTCAGCCATTTGATTGTTGTTGTTGATGATGATTTCGTTGTTGCTGCTGCTGATACTATTGTTGTTGCTGTTGTTTATGATGGTTTTGTTGTTGCTGTTGGCGTCCATTACTGTTTTAATGTGAGTCAAAACGCAAATGACGTCAACAGTAGTAATATCGTCCCGACCCGCTGTTAAATTAAAATTTTTAATTTTTAATTTAACGCTGAAGTTACGGGAAGATCTTGGAATTCCGAAGTCAGGGGTTTAAAACATTTTTCCTTGGGCCACACTGTCAATTATTTCAGGACTTCGCAAAATTTGTTTCACGGGCCACAAATTTTCAAAATTTGATATCTCCGGTTTTGGGTCCCGGAATGATTCCCAATTGAGCATGACATATGCAGTACGAAACATCGATCACAAACGTAATATGGCATGAGATGAAGAATGAGCCACTACTGTGCGAACAACACTGTTAGTCTTTAGATATAGTTGATCAATACGATATGTTTTGTATCCGATTATCTCAGCTGCGACACACGGAGCCACAAATGCAGATGAAAGCTTAGTTCTAGATGAATGGTTACTGGGAAGTCGCCATTTTACATAATCCCCGATAACAAAGTTCGAAGTTTGATGTTTGTCTTCGATTCGTTGTTTCCTGTTGTTCTGCTCTGATCGAGATTGTTGCGCTGCTTTGACACGAGCATTCTCCAAAGAATTTTGGAAAACCCGGTGTCATTAAACCAAAATGTAGAAATCGCGGAGTGACTCCAGTAATACTGTGCGGCTGATCATTGTACCCGCTAAGTGCTCTCGATAAAGCCTTTGTCAGCGCCAACTTTGAATTATCGTTGATAGCCAAACGAATTGCTTTCATGATTGCATCATTGGCCTTTTCGTTAAATCTATTGGATTGTGGATGGTATGGTGGTGTCACCATATGTCGCACACCGTTTCATTGTAAATAGTTCTTGAAGCGTTTCGCTGTGAAGTTTGTTCCATTGTCTCTTAAGATCGATTGCGGTTTACCAACGGAATCGAACAACCGACTCAGTATATTAATAGATGCCTCTGCAGCATAAGTTTTTACAAACGATGCCCAGACAAATCGAGAGTGATGGCCAATGACCGAAACTATATAGTGTCTGATTGTACCAGGAGTTCGCAACACTATTGTGTCCATAGCCCAGACAAAATTAGGCATGTCTAGTGTTTGAATTTGAAAGTTGCCACCCAGTCTAGCTTCGTTTGGCGGTTTTACTGTCTGTCATGAGTGACATGTTTTAACGTAATCGTTTACGTACTTGTCTCGCATTGACCACCAATACTGAGAACAAATGATAGAGAGTTTAAGCCTCTTAGTTTTAACGTCTTTGAGATTGTTGATTGTTTTGTCGCGTTGTTCGGCGTCGTCGAATTCAATTCGCACTTTGTTGTTCGAGAGGTGTTGGACGCGTGCTGGTGCAAAAATGGCGTCCTTAAAACTGACGCTTTAACGCCATGTTTTGATGACGTCTGAGTGCTTGTGAGTGGCGTCAGCGGATGAAACAACAATAGCTGGTCGCGTCACTGGCGTTTTGATATGCGTCGGCGTCTTGGACGCAGCGGAGGCATTTAGGTTAGGTTAGGTTTTTTCCTTTAAACAAATATTTATTGAACATAAAACATATTATTACAAAAGCTGACGCGGAAGCGTCAGAGCGTCAAACTTTTACTTATGAAAATTTAGGTATTATTTTTATGCTAATGTATGATAGATATAATAGAGTATTTTAATGTTTATTAAAGGACGCTATAGCGTCAAAATTAGATTTTTATTTTAAGTGTTAAGATAAGTGGCGTCATTTAATCAGCGTCGGAGCTGTCGGATAGGCGTGATACGCTTCTGACGTCTTTGACGGCGTCAGCGGCGTCGTCGTTGGCGTCGCTGGCGTCATCGTTAGCGTCATCATGGGCGTCCTCTGCGGCGTCGCTGCCTGAACTGTCGTCTGAATCGCTACTCGAGACAAGTTCATTAGAGGTGAAACGTGCGAACGAATTGGTTGTTGTGGCGGTTGACGCTTTATTACGTTTGGGCGTCATGCAAAACCATTGAGCACTGACGCCGTTTACGCCTAACAGAGCGTTTAGACTTGGCCATGTTTTCTGATAGAGTAGTGGCCAAACAGCTGAGGGAGCGTCGTCGATGATCAGATAGAAAAGTTGTCTTCCATCGGCGCTGATATTATGCGAGTAATTGTTGTGCATCTCCTTGAAGTGACGCGACATGTTTTTATTTGACGCCTTTGAGGACCATCCGCACAGGACGCATTTGTGATAACGCGTCTTTGACGCCTATTTTGGCGTGGGTTTTGGTTTCGGTTTAGGCGTTGGCTTAGATGTGACGCTTTGACGCGCGAGCTTTGGAGCGTTTTTGATGTGGTGGTATGAGGCTTTCGTTTATGCGTCGGCGTCGAAGAGCGTTCATCACTAGACAGTTCTAGAGCACTGATGCCATGCAGCGATTTCTGTAAAAGTGTTTCAGACATGACGCTAGTTCGACGCGATGGTGCGTCAAGATTGGCGTCAGTGCCCAAAGCTGCAGCCAACAGCAGATTGTTGGCGTCGTGTGTAGCCTTAGCTGCATTTAACAAATTATTGCATTTAAGTTTCAGACGCTCAACTTCAGCGTCACGATCCGCAAGCAGCGCGTCACGATTTTTTAGCTGTTGAGCGAGCGTCGAGTTCTCGGACCGATATTTTTTTTTATTGTGTCAGACATTTTGGCCAGTTTTCCATTGACGCTGACGCACGAGTGACAATATCTATCGTCATTTGAAGCCATGGCGTCAGTGTTTTAAGCGTCGAGCGTCGAATTCAAGTGTAAATCGAGAGCATCAATAAGCGTCGAGCGTCGGTTAAAGGCGTCGTGGCGTCGGGAGCACAACTAACAAATACTTAAATAAAAGGTGAACTGATGTATGTGTGAAGAGTAGCCATATTTAAAGCAAAATTGAAATGACGTAGTAAAATATGTTCATAAATAATGTTGAATATTATGACGCCTGCGAATGGATACAGGCGTCAAACACATAATATATAATTGATTATGTTGTTATATTTAATATTGACGCATTGAAGTCTTTGAGCGTTCCAATGACTTCTTAAACAAAGTCCTCAAAGATTTTTAATATTTCGGCGTCAATTGATGTGAGATCAAATGGCGTCGCATTTTTCAGTGAACATAATGAAATGTATTGTTGACGCTGGTAGGAGTATTTAGGGCACTTTTTTAGCAGATGTTCTATTGATTGTGGGGCACTTCATCGCAAGGGCATGCTGCGTCATTAAAAATTTTAAATCTGTGTAAATAGCTTTTGTTGAAACCGTGTTCCGTTAGAACCTGCGTCATTTCGAAGGAGGCGTCAGACTGATTTACGTATTTTCTGACGCTCTCTAAGTTTGGAAACCAGAGTCGTGTTCAAGAGCCTTCGGTTGCGTTTTGGTAGTCTGACACCCATTCCGTCCAGATTTGATTTCGTATAATTTGCTTCGCAAGACTGATTGGGAAACTGTTGTATACGGCCAATGTGTGTTTTGTTGCAGCGTCTTTGGCGGCAGCGTCGGCGTCTCCGTAGCCTGCAACGCCAATGTGGGCTTTGACCCAAACAAGTCTTATAGTATGGCGTCGGCAGACGCTTTCGAGGCTTTGATGAATTGACGCGACTAGTGGGTGACTATTTGAGGGGTTTTCAATAGCATTGAGTGCAGATATGCTGTCTGAATAAATACTGGCGTCAGTTATTAGATTGGCGTCAGCCCACTCAAGTGCATGCTTCAGCGCCATAAGTTCCGCTTGAAAGACCGAACAACTACTGTTGAGTTTGTACTTTCTTATGATGACGCGGTTGTTTGGGAGATGTATAACGACTGACGCTCCGACGTCCCCTGATTCTAGTTTGATGCCATCCGTGTGTATGTTCGTTTGTGAGGCCAAGGCGTCGGCGTCCGCTTGTGAATTTGCTTCAAAGTGCGATAGAATGCGACGCTGACTCGGGTGAAGACGCTATTCAGGTCTAATGCGTCTCTCTAAGGTAATGTCTTCCGGAAGCGTCGGACAGACGCCAGTTCGCTTGACTTGTTCGATCTCATGAACTTCGCGTATTTTTAGGTGGAGAGGAACAAATTGCGCCAATGCTGACGCTGAGACTGCAGAGATTGTGTGAAAACCGCGTATCGCTCTGATTGCGAAACTTCTTTGAAATGAACGCAAAAGTTTTTTAGGTCCCGGACGCTTGGCTGCGTCACCCCAGACGCCTGCTGCATATGTAATTGTCGGTTCAATCACTTGCTTATAGATTGTTGTAACTTTTTCTGAGTGGACGCCCCAAGTCGGACGCACAAATTTGCAAAGATTTTTGAAGATCCGCGTCGGCTTACTAATTGCGTGTTTGACGTGTGATATAAAATGTAAATGTTTATCGACAATGACGCCGAGAAGTTTGATTTCTGCGTCAAATGGAATAATGACGCCGTCGATGTTAATAATTGCTGACGCCGACGCCGGAGTGAAGGCAATTGCTTGCGTCTTTGTAGGGCTGAATTTTAGTTTGACGTTGCGTCCCCACTCGGAGATTGTTTTAAGTGCGTCATTCATTGCGTCTTGTGCGTCGTTGACGCTTCTTCCCTTAACGAGTAGGAAGACGTCATCAGCGAACGCTTGGATGTGGCAGCCAGTTGGAAGTGGCGTCTCGAGTAGTTCGTCTAAAATTAGATTCCAAAAAGTTGGGCCGCAAACAGAGCCTTGGACGCAGCCTTTTGTCATTTGTTTTGACGCCGACGCGTCGCTATAATCGAACGTCACGGTTCGATCACTAATATAACTCTTTATTAGTCTGAAAATTTTCCTGCAGCACCGCGTCTTACGGAGTCGTTCCATAAGTGCCGGCCACCAAGCATTGTAGAACGCAGCTTTGATATCTAGTGAGACGCCGATGCATTGACGATTTTCTTTCTTTGTGTCTTTAATAAAGTCAATAGCATTGTGTAACGCG
Organism: Steganacarus magnus; assembly: GCA_034698365.1. Taxonomy (NCBI): domain Eukaryota; kingdom Metazoa; phylum Arthropoda; class Arachnida; order Sarcoptiformes; family Steganacaridae; genus Steganacarus; species Steganacarus magnus. The sequence continues at coordinate 16,562 of JAQIVF010000833.1, forward strand.
TCAGTGGTAGATGTTTGCTCTCTGAAACCAAATTGACGCTTACTCCAGGCGTCACGGCTATGTGCGTCAAAAGTCAGGCGTCGAATAAACAATTTTTCCAGAAGTTTACCGAATATTGGCAAGAGTCCAATCGGTCGATATGATGACAAGTCGCTGTAGTCTGTTTTTCCTGGTTTTGGAAGAATCTTGACGCAGGCTACTTTCCATGGCGTCGGAAAGTGACCAATTTCAAGACATCTGTTGAAAATTTTTGTGATGAATGACGCGTGTTTTTTAGCGAAATGAAGGCAAATATCTGACGTCAAGTTATCGACGCCAGGCGCCCTGTTTGGATTCATCGTTAGCAAACATTCAATCACTTCATCAGTGGTAAATGGCGTCTCGTCTTCAGCGTCAGCGTCAGGCTCAAGTCATTTTCCATTTTTTGCCTCAAGTCAAAATGTTTTTGATGTGCGTCAGCGTCGTCGTCAGGATAAAAATGTTTGAGAAGTGCGTCAGCAGTTTCTTGACTTGATTTGGTGTAGTTGACGCCGCATCTCAGCGTCGACAGTGGGCGTTGCGTCGGTGCGTCTTTGATAAGTCTGTTCGTTAGGGACCAGACATCTTCTTTCCTTTGCTTGTTGCAAAACTCTCGAAAGTTTGCTGTTGACGCCTTTCGAAGAGCTTTAGCGTAGGCGTCTTTGGCGTACTTTAAATTTCTGATGTCTGAGATGACGTCAAGAATTCTGGACTTGCGGTCATGGAGTCTATGATGCAGACGCAGGACGCATATTTTCAGATGCTCAAGGTCGTCGGTCCACCAAGGGTTGTACGGTCTTTGCTCTCCGCGTAATTTCATTGATTTTAAGCAAGCGTTTCGGATCTCAGCTGTCATTTGACTCACGATTGCGTCAAGGCGTTGTGCGTCAGCGTCAGATACGTCAGCGTCAAGTATACCTGACGCTTCAAGATTGGTGGCAAGCGCGTCGTCGAACTTAGACCAATCTGCTATTTTGTTGTTGAAGAGGTATGTTGACGCCCTTTTTGTTTGCGTCAATTGGCTGTGCGTCGCAATATCGAACACTATTGCGTTGTGATC
>JAQIVF010000834.1:0-17632 GCA_034698365.1 Steganacarus magnus
GTTCCCAGTTCCCAGTTCCCAGTTCCCAGTTCCCAGTTCCCAGTTCCCAGTTCCCAGTTCCCAGTTCCCAGTTCCCAAATCCAGAATTTTTTCAAACAGTTTAATCAATATAATATTTTAATGTATTAAGCATATTTAAATACAAAGTTTATGTTTCATTAATCGTTTTAGGTTTTTCTAAGTTAGGAAATAATGTATTAACAATATTTATAAAATGTATGTTACACCCAAAACTGTAAGCATCAGTTGAGTAATTCTTTATATAATTTAATTTTGTTTTTATCGCACTCTAAACCACATTCTATTGAATTATATAATTAAGGTAAATTATATTTTATTTCTGGTTTTCCATAAGATTCGTCAATATTAGATTGTTTTCGTATACTGTGGTTATTCCACTTATTTTTAAAATTGTTTAATTCTGTTTGAATTAGTTTAAAATAACAAAATTGTATACAATTATTTTGAATTAAGTTATGAGTTATCAAAGAATCATTCATCTATTAAATCTTTAAAATAATTCATACAAAATTGTAAAAGTGATTTACGCAGTTGGCAACAAAAACCAAAACAAAATTGCTTTTACCGTGTATAAAACTTTTAGTACCGGCTAAACTTTCGTCAAAATTTGATCGAATAGATGGATGAATTCGAATTAACAGCGAGTTTTCTGTTTCCATATCGCATCTTAATATTTTTGGTATTCGCTTAGGTTCTAATAGTGCTTCCAAATATAAAGTTGCAATAATTTTTGGGTCATTATCTGGTCTTTAGGTTGTACAATGCTTTACTTATTAAGTGGAAAGAATATTTGGAACTCTGATGAAAAAAAGTCCCAAATAGAAACAAACAAAATTATTATAGAAAAAATTCAAAATAAATTACTTCCAGAGTCAATTGATTTATTAACTAGTAATAACAAAAATATAATTTGCAAGTGTATTACTTTTGATAGGGATTTACAAGTTTCCGCAAGACAATTAATAGATCTTGTTAAAGACTTAGATGTAAACTATGATTATAAATAGATTTAAATATATTTAATTTAAATTAATCGAAATCTCTAACTTTGCAAAAATACAATGCAGAAGAAAATTTATCAAAAAAGTAGTTTTAAATATTATATAATTTCATTACATTAATTGTAAATTTAACTTAATATTGAGATTTTGTCTAACAATTTATTTTATTAATAAAGTTATTATTATTCTTTTTTTGTTCAGCAAATTAAATCAAATTATTAATAATTGCCTCAATTAAAATAAACAGTTAATAATTTTGTAAATATTTTATAAAATATTAAAATCACTTATAATTAATACTTAATATACAATATTGTTTGTTCAATTTATTCAACTACTTTCTAATTAATTTGTTCTTGAAATAGTTTAACTAAATGGTATGAAATTAAAACAAAATTATAAATACATTTAGCACATAACGATATAAAAGTGATTTTAAGATTTTTAATCGCAAACACACCCATATAATTCTTTTGTATCAATATAATAATAATTTCATTTTGATTTTTAAGGTTTCCACGTAAATATATGGAATATGTTTGACACAAGTAACAGCAATGATAATTATTTGCATATATAAATAATAAATCATTAAAATTACATTTTTAATTTATGTTTAATAAGTTAATTGAAATAGTGGAAATATTGTTTTCCATCCTGTTATTAAAAGAAATTCAACTTAAAAAACTCGATATACTTTGACTTTAGCAGTTAATTTTAATTTTTTGTAATGCACAACACTAATTGATTAAACTTTATTGGTACTGGGAACTGGGAACTAGGAACTGGGAACTGGGAAATTGGAACTGGGAAATGGGAACTGGGAAATGGGAACTGGGAACTGGGAAATGGGAACTGGAAAATGGGAACTGGGAACTGGGAACTGGGAACTGGGAACTGGGAACTTTGGGCTGTTATATAGAATGAAACCCAAACTATAACGGCATCTTCAACTTTGGGCGGAAATATAGTATGAAACCCGAAATAAACCGGCATATGCCACTTTGGCTAATAAATTTGAAATGAGGAAGGTGAATTTAAAATGAGGTTGGTAAATTTCATAAAAATGTAAATATGCTTCAATGAGTTCATTGTTGCAATAGTAATTAACTAGATTCAGATTAGTGTTCTGCTAATATTCAAACTTAAAACATAATTATAGTATAAAACACGTACATGACTGGCATCTGCCACTTTTGGCTGTAATATAGTATAAAACCCTTTTCCAGGGACTCTGGTGTCTTATACGGGAGTTTTCTGAACTTTTACAGTGATTCTGGGAAGTTATACTAAAAAGAGTTTACATAACTTTTTTTAGTATAACTGACCCATTATATCAATAGAATAGCTAGCATACTCCACTTGGATAAACAGCAAATTTCAATAGATTTATGGATTCCGGTATATGCCACTTAATGAGCTAATATAGTATGAAATCCGGGGTAAAACGTCATATACAACTTTGGCGGTAATATAGTATAGATCTCGTTTGGGCAGTAATATATTACAAAACTCGGACTATACTGGCATATGCCACTCTAGGCATTATAGTAAGTGGGAAGCGAGTGAACGTAATGAGTAGCGACCACTAGTAATCATTAAACAATAAAATAATATTCATATATCTAACAAAAATTTCAATACGAAATCAGATATTATGACCGTTACGATCATGTTAAAATTTAGTTTTTATATAATTATTAAGGCAATATTTTGTTGAAACATAAATCTAGATAATAGTACTGGCCTACAGTAATTGGTCTATTGTGATGACTCATCGTTAATTTACTAATATATTTTTATTTTGGTTTATTATCCTAATTTATTTTATTTTTTATTTATTTAAAAAAAACTTGATAATTAATTTTTAAAATTATATATTAAACTGTAAAACATAATTTAAAAATATTATATTTTAGACAAAAATATTTTTTATCTTTGTATATTTGGTGCAATAATTAAGTTCATTTATATTTAAATTTGATAAAATACTGATTAAATTGCTACTAAAGATTAATTAATCTCCAAAATCATTAACATACTTATCACGTTTAAATAAATTTGTTTTTAAAATGTTTTGTTTAACAATATTACAAACTTATGAATGAAGGTTCCCGAATGTATTATTGGATATTTTGATTAAATTATTTTTATTTAAAAAATTGATATATATTGAATATATTTCTGAGAAAAATAAATTGGGAGGTTCTTCAAGTATAGATGAAACATTTTCTATTTCTTTGCTGTCAATTAATTTTTTTTAAAAACTGTAAGTTTTATATTTTAAATTTATTAGTATATTACCGGAAGATTTGTTTAATTTTTACATGGTCAAGCTTCAAGCATCGTTAATAGTTCTTATTTTATTTTCCTATACATATTCCTATAAATACAATAGAAAATATTCTTTAAATTTAAGATTAATATATCTTATTAAAATATCAATTGTTATAAAGTTGCTATTTTTAAGTTTATGTATTAAATGTAGTGTTGTTTTACTTTTTTTAAGAAAATTAAAAAGAAGAAAAAATATTACTTTTTCTTTTACTCAAGTATTTTAAACAATGAGTTAACAATTGTTTATGATAAGGAAACAGGTCTCCAAATTTTTCGAAAAAAATTTTGTCTCCGATTTCGAGATATTTAATAAAATAAATATGCCTATAAATGCCGAAATATTTTTTGAAACATATTTTCACTGTTTAATGCAAAACTCAAAAAGTCTAATGCAATTTCAAATTATGAAATGGAAAATGAATAAAATTTTGAAATTTACTGTCTCAATTTGTCTCCGATTTCGTCTCCATTTCAAGTAAAATAGTCTCTCATTTTATGTCTGCAATTAGTTATAAGTTTAGTCTCAGAATTCTTATCTCTAGTAGTGAGCAAGCGAAGCGACAACAAATATCAAAATTATAATTAAATATAAATCTCTGAATGCTTTAGCCCACTTGAATATTGCACAGTTTTCACAATTAGTTATTAATTTATTAAACTTAAAATAACATCACATTATTTGGCGATGAAATTTGTTTTTGACTAAAAATAGGTTTTTTTTGCAAAATTTGATTTGAAACAATGTATATCATTAAATAATGTATTTAGTAAAAAAATATTTCCTGTAATAAATTTAAGGATCATGCTTTTATGTTATATTTTTTAAATTTTAGTTTACAAAAAGAAAAAACAAGTGTCAATTAATTTTTTGTATTGTTTTTATTATTTTAATTAAATAATAGATAATATGTTAGTTCCACAATTTATCAGCTATTCTATAATGTCTTGACATGACAATAATAGTTTTACATAAATTTTATTAGATAAGATTGCAATCTTTAGAAATGCCAGGCAAATAAATTATATATTTATATATATAAAACTAGCAAAAAATTAATTTTAAAATAAGTAATAGCATAAATATCAAAACAAAATCATCAACAGAAATATAACATAATAAGTTGAAATTTACATAATAAAATAATTATATATAAGTGAGCGAATATATCTTGTTTGTAACACGTTTTTAGGAACAAAACTAATAATTTCTCACTAAAAAACCTACGATATTAATAATTGATCTATTGATTGCATATTAATATACACTGCCTTAAAAAGATATATTTTTCTTGAATCAATGTTTATTTTATTTTTTGTAAATTCAATATTTATGATATGAAGGACTTTCTAATGAAACAAAATAAAAATCTCCAGAGATTATTTATATTTTTAGATAAGTTTTTAATAACAACTTGAAAATAATTGCATAAGATTGAGATAATAAATTGAATGTTTAAAATTATTCATATTAATAAATAAGTGAATAATAAAATGTTTTGTTTAAATTCTGCAATAAATATTTTTCCAATTTTATTTCCAATTTTTTTAAGTTTAAATAGGTTTTGATTTCTTCGAAAATATTTGAGAACTTGTTAACTATAGAATGAGATAATATATACTCCCATTTTAAACATTATAAATACTGGATCAATTTATAAAAAATTTTTTTAATTTTATTTTTATAGTTTATCTTAGAAACATAATTCTTTTTAGCTCACTTTATATAGATGAAGGAGAGCTTATGGATTTTCAAATATAATATAAACGAGTTTCAAAAAATTTAAAATAGAGAGTGTGTATTAATTTTTTTGATAGAGAGAGTATATTAATATATATATTTATTTTTTTTGATTTTATGTTTATTGCATAATTTTTAAAAGTATTACAAATATACTCCAAAACGGACCCCTGATTTTTCGGGCCCCGCGGGTCCCCGACAAAATTCGTCGGGCCTTGTAGGGCTCGGGCCTCAACTTAAAAAAGTATGGCCGGGCCGGCCTTTCAGTTTTTATAAAAAATGCCCGACTTTAATATTTTTGACACAATTTTATGGTTTTATCGATTTTTATGTGATGCTAATTTATTTTAATCCCTCAATATTTCTCTTATAATATTATTAAAACATAATATAGTTGCTTTTTCACTTTAATTTAGATGAAATTATAACTTTAGATAAAGAATAATATTTTACTTAAATATTTCCTATTTATTTGTATCGGGCAGGGTCGAGCCGGGCTTTTGAATTTTTAAGAAAATCGGGCTCGGGCCAGGCCGGACCTTAACCTGTCGGACCTATGTCAGGATAGGGCCTGAAAATTTAAACAATTTGGGAGTCTAATTCCGAAAATAATTAAATCATTATATTTGGCATCCAGTTGTATATAAAACATTATAAGTATATTTAGTATATTTATTATAAGAATTAATAATCTAATAACAGAATATTATACAGTTAGAGAAACAAAAACATTATTTTTGAATAAATAGATATACAGTATTGTACTTTTCGAATCAATTTTATATCGACTCAAAATATATTAATGCCATTATTTTAAATTATTTAAAGAACTAGAAATTCTAAACGTAATGCCGAAAACTAGTGTTAGTTTGTTTTCATGTTTTATTTTGAAGGTATATTTTAATAGTTTTAACTTTGCTAATTATTTTATTATCTGAATTCGATAGAAAATTGTCAGATATATGTATTTGGGAATTTCTGTGTGTGGACTCTATGATAGGAGGCTATTTCTCGAAAAAATTGTCAAAATAGGAGGTTATTTTAGTGAAAAAATGTAAAAATAGGAGGCTTTTTTAGTGAAATTGTATCAAAAATAGGCGGTTTTTAGTGAAAATGTGTCAATAAAAATTGGCATATAAAACGGAATATGCCATTATGTAAAACGGAATATGCCATTAAGGGAAAACGGAATAAGCCATTCTGAAAATCGGAATATGCCATTATCGAAAACGGTAAAATGTTAAAACAGGGTTGGTGAATTTGAAATGAGGCAGCTTAGTTTTAAACAGGGTTGGTGAATTTCAATTGAGGATGGTAATTTCGATAACAATATAAAAATGTTTAGAAAAATAAAGTTCATCATACTGAAAAAATAATATCCATATATCTAAAAATATTCAAAACGAAGTCAGATATTATAACCGTTACGATCTTGTTTTAGATTAGATTTAATTTGGCTTTCGCTTATCAAATATTATTTTATTTTTTTCTAAAGTAATTTATATATATTTTATATTTAGTAAGATTATTTATATAAAAATGTTTGCCAACTTTTAAACATTCAAATTGATTTAAAACAATTAAGAAAAACAACGCTAGCTCAATTATAAAGTTTCTTTTTTTAAGTTGTGAGAATAACAATTAACAAAAAAATATAAAAGAATTTTTAGCTCACTTTGATTTAATATCAATGCTCTATTGTATTTGACATGTCCGTATGGATGTCGATTATTTATCTGACTTCGTAAGAAAATTATGAAATATATGGATTTGATTTTGTCTGTCTGCCTGTGTGTGGACACTCGATAGGAGGCTTTTTAAGTGAAAAAATGTAAAAAATAGGAGACTTTTTAAATGAAAAAATGCCAAAATAGGAGGCTTTATAAGTGAATTAATGTCAAAATACGATTTATTTTTAGTGAAAAATGTCAAAATAGGAGGCTTATTAAGTGAAAAAATGTCAATAAAAATTGGTATATAAAACAAAATATGCCATTCTGAAAAATGGAATATGCCATTACGTAAAACGGAATATGCCATTCTGTAATAAGGAATATTCAATTCTGAAAAACGGAATATTCCATTCTGTAAAACGTAATATGCCATTCTATAAAACGGAATGTGCCATTTTGGAAAACGGAATACGCAATTTTGTAAAACGGAATATACCATTCTGTAAAACGTAATATGCCATGATTTTACAATACAGTTAAAATCCAAAATTATTAATATATTAATTTTCCGTAACATAATTCAACATTTATATAAAAATACATTTTTTAAAAAATATTTGATCTAATAAGTAAAATTAACATAAAGTTTCTATACAATTAAAAGAATTGAAAGAACTAGTGTTGTGTCGTAAGAATATTTTCTATTTTGATTTAATTTTGATTTTTATTTTCAGAAATTTTTTATTTTAAATAAAATTTTGATTTTGATTTTCTGTAAAATATTTATTTTTATTTTTATTTGATTTTAAAAAATCAAAATCAAAATTAAAATACCAAAATCTGAAACAACACTACATTAAACAAGAAAAAATAAATGAAAGAAAAGAAAACTCTTGATTAACTGGATAATAACAATGAGCTTATCAATTATTTTTAGTGCCTTAATAAAGTTGTTATTATTATATCAGTGACTATGTTAATCTAAATAAATCATTTCTGGTTTCAATTGAAATGTTTACAAAACGCAATAAATTTAAGGAAAAAGATAACTTTGATATTATGCTCTCGTTTATTCGATCATACATTCCGGACAGTATTGTCGTTCGAATGTAAAAATAAGTCATGCAAATTAATAGCGAATCGGCAAGAGTTAGCAAAGTGATTGAACTGATGAGATAATACGGCGCAAATTAATTCGTACGTGTGTAATACCGGTTTTGTCCGAAACTCGAGAACGAAATTTGCGAACCTCAATAATCTATATAATTAGAAAAAGAAAGAGATTTAAGTTTTTGCTTTTATTTCAGTGGAAAAATGCGGCGCAAATTCGTAATGTGGCAGTACGTGCGCGGAAAAGTGTTTTCGAATACAGTGACGCGCGAGACACTTGTCCGATAACGTTTCGTAAAAGACTCGATTTCCATCTCTTTGAGTCACTTCAAAAAAAATAAATAATATCGTTATAAATTTGTTACGACCCTTACGATATGGAAAACAATCAGAAGTTTTCATAACATACAGTGCAGCACTGCATTCAATTGCAACAAATAGTTTGAAAGTCGAGTACAAGCGTATCATTAAAAAAATTATTCGATAACTCACGAAAGCTTTCTGAAGCGTTTCTAATACTCAGACTAATCACATCATACCTATTCAGATAATTTATTATTGTTAAACATTATCATTTTGACTGTTAACTATAACACATCAACACAATGTATTAGTTTGTAGTGTAATAAAGTTATTAGTTAAGTTTATTTAGTTCAGTTACCTTTTATGGTATCTATTAGAGCACTCTAATAGATATAAGGTTAAAATCAATACAACCAGCGGTGATGTGTTCAGTACCGCAACAAATTGTATGTACTAAAGTGTATAGATATAGAAGAAAAATGTCTTTCATGTAATGTTGTTTCAGAATTAATAATCGAATTAAAAATGCATTAATATTTTAAATATTCGCAATCATTTTGCAACTTTTATTGTAATTTAACTGAAGTAGAAGTTGATTTTCAACTTACTTTTAATAGATTGGTATTTGCAAAAGAAATTAAATTAATGTTAAAGTTAAATTGTATATCCACACGTTAAATTAAAATTATGTTTAATTTAAAAGCAATTTTTTTTAATTTATAAAAAATATTTGTAATTTATATTTTAATATTCCAAAATGAGCACATCAATCATAATATAAATTAAAGACTTTTGTTGCTTTATTAAAATCACATGTTGTATGACAAATAGAAATTTTTGCATTCTTATTATTCCACAATTCTATAATAATAATAATTTTTGGTGATTACTTTAATAATAATTAATTTCTAATTTAAAGTTTTTAATAATTTTGTAATTGGAGTTTGTTTTAATTGATTTAACTTTTTTTCTTTTGTTTATTCAATAAAAGATAGTTAAAAATAAATATTTTATGGAAGACTTTTTTTTGTATCTTAAGGTTCAGATCTACATTCACGTACATAACTCTTAATTAATTATATTCATAAAAATACTTTATCATCAACAGTACTGTGACGAGTGAATAAATAAATTTAATGATAAATAAAAAATACATATACCACACTCCAAATATATAAAATTTATTATTATTAGGTATTTCGATATTTTTTAAAATTTATATTTTACAGTTTTCAAACTATTATAAATAAAAAGAAAAATAAAAGTAAAATTTTAAATAAAATTGAATTTAAAAAGTGGAAAAAAACATTACTTTAATCCATTTGTGATTCGTTAAAAAGCCTTTTTAATATAAAATATAATTTGTATTAATTATATTAATACGTAAAATATCATAGTTTTAAATTTTTGCTAAATCACTTAATTTTAGCTTAAATTATTTATTTATCCTGAAAAAGTTTATCCCAAACAGTAAAAAGTTCATTTTCAATTTTTTTAGTTGTTTTGATTTAAATTTGTGCTTTATTTAATTGGAATTTTGCTGACAGACAAATTATATTCTCTTATATTCAATTATTATTTTCTGGATGGAGATACATTTTATTTACCCTTTAATTTAAATAATAAAATATACTATTTTTTATAAAACTGTTTCAGTATTCGCTTTCAGAATTTACCTAGAGCTTTTATTTGTCTATCTATTATTATTAAATTTTTCTTTAGAAATTCCTCATTTAAAAATTATAATAATTTTGTCTTATTTTAAAGACTATACGCCTTTTTAAATTATTTAAACTTTACTTACTAAAATTATTTAATGTAATAGCTAATAAATATAATTAATACTGACTTGAATCATTAATTTTTTAATTTGATTATTATAGTTATAAAATACATTTGGGGTTGAAATTAGTATTGTTTCAATTAATTTTCATCGAAATTGTAATAGAATTAAAATTTCGATTAATCGTAAGTTAATTTAAATTAAAATTTAATAAAATAATTTCATCGTAATTTAATTTTAATAATAATTAAATAATAACTATAAGAAAACACGAAAGTTATAGAAGTGTTAAAAATATGCGAAACAAAACTTCAGGAAAACTTTCTTAAAATTTTTTTATTATTGATTATTATTGTTACAAATTAATCTGGAAAAATAAAAAGAAAGTATTTTTATACAATAAGACAAAAAATTAAATTAATTGGATACGAACTTATGATAATAATTTAATAATTTTTATTCAAATTAGCTGTTTGATTTTATTTTTATGTGAACTTTTAATAATAAAATATATTATCATAGCCTAAAATACCGCAATATATTGCATATTTCTGCTTAATATTATGCATAAATAATATTTGCATATTTTTGTAAAACGTTTTTTTAAAATATATATTTTGTAAACCAAAATAATCTGTACTTAGGTTACAGACAAATATTTATGTGATTGCGTAAGATTTCAGTGGATTGCTGGAATTCTTATTCAAATCTTTATTAAAATTCGCAGAAATAATTTAATTTCTATTAACTTTCCAGCAGGAACGTGGCAATATTTCCTGCCACAAAATGTTTGGTTATTAATATTACTTAAACCAATACCAAAATAAACCAAAATATTTTAGCTATTCCTCCCAAATATATTTGCAAATTAAAATTCAAAAAATCATATTATGAAATTTATTAAATGAGTTTTTAAATTAAATTTAAATTAAAGTCCAAATTTCATTCCAACTTTTTGTATAACATTTTAGCGCTTTAAGCCTGTATTGTTTGTATTAATGCATAATGTATACGAATTATGCAAATATAATATGACATTGAAAACCCGATTAAATTGTGGCAGAAAAAATTTTAACTTTAAACTGAGTTATGTTACACTACATAAAAAATTCTGCCACCAGTATCCAAATTGATTGTAAGTTGAACAATGATTCCACTGGAGGGTTAACTTAATTTTTCTTATTTAATAAACATATTTTAGTTTTCCAAAAGACTTTTGATAGATAATTGATGAAGAATTATAAATCACTAAAATCGATATATATTTAACTCCAATACCAATACATTGGAAGTTACTATTTCTATAAGTGATTTGTGCGTTGGGTATTTAATGAAATTTTGAAAAAGTTGCGAATCCTGATGCTTTAATGAATAGAAGTCAAAATATGCAACAAATAGAATGCAGTGAATTGATATTGTTGAAACGAACTTGACCAACATTAAACGAATAGTATTATGTCATAGCAAATATAATAAGGATCACTTCTAATATCATAATAATAATTTACAATTGACTGACCATTATTATAAGCTAATTTAATGTTAGAAGCTTCAGATGTTGAAAGTAAATAATAATTTGATGAAAAACTTCCGGTTCATTACTGGATAGAGTTATGTTCATAATAGCTTTTATCTCTTGTTTTATCTGCAAAAAATAAATTTAAATTTAAACCAAAAGCTATTACTTTATAATTTCATTTTTATGTCGCTTGTGTATCACTTAAAATTTTATTTAGCTTTATATTTTAAAATTTATATTATCTGCACTCTAAATATTTATTATATCTATTAAATTTGATAATAATTTTAAATAAAAACAAAACAAATTTATATAAATTATAAAAATTAAATTATTCCAAAGTATCAATAGTCCAATTATTTATAACTCATGATTTCTAGAAATAATTAAAAGATAGGAAATGAATAATTTACAGTTTACAAATTTAAATTGAATTTATATTATTTTCTGATTACGATAGTTGATTGATTCATTTTTGAAAATTAAAACTGAAATTAATTTGTATTTGCGATTTATTTTGAAAATTAAACTTTAAATTTGATTAATGTAAATTTGAGTTATTTAAAAAAATTGGAAAGTAGTTTTTTGAATTTAGAATTTTGTATTCGATAAAAAAATTTATCAAAGTTTGAATTAGTAATGCTATAATTAATATTTATTTAGTAGAATAAATTAAAAAATTTTAAGAAAAACCTTATTAATAGCAGTTTAATTTTCTTTGTCTTTTATTTTTCTCATCTCAACTAATGTTTCAACATTTAATAATACTAATAAAGTACTAACCTTATAATAACTTCTTGATATGAATTTATTATAATTGCTTATTTAAATTTAATATAACTTCTAATTTTTTAATATTTAAGATTTTATATGGTGTATATTTTTTACTTTATTTTAGAATATTATCTTCTTTCAGCAATACTCAAAAAAAAATTTCATATTCACTTAATATATATCAGTTCTAAATACTTAAATTAAAACCGTAATCTCTTTAATAAAGTTATTTTTATAAAAAATAACTTAAAAGATATTAGTGCGCTTATTATATTTTCAACAATAAACTGTTGTGGCTTAAAAATTCTTATTATTTTATTTAGATAATATTCAATTTCACAAATAGAAATCTTTAATATATTGTGTTCAAGAAAAATAAAAAGTACAATTACTTGTTCTATTTCATTAGAAAGCAGTAAAAATCCGCAATTTATTATTAGATTTTTGGAAAATTTATGAGTTTATATTTTGATATATCTACCGGCTGATCTGTTTCCAATAACTTTGATTTTAAAATTTATTGCAAATTGTTTAAATATCAATAAAATTTTGTGTACAGTTATTAGTGCAACGAGTATAAAAAATTCTAAAATTTTAATATTTTGATTCATATTTTTCATTCACAGATAAAAAAATAGAATTACTCAGTATTCTTCGAAAAAGGGAAAAGAGAGATGAGTTAAGTAAACCATCTTTTGAGTCATTTTCAGACAAAAATATGGATTAAATTACTCAAATATTGGTTATAAATAACTCATAAAAGTGATAGATTGTAGATATATATCAGAAGAAAATTGAAATATGAGAAATATGAAATATTAAAATATAATAGGAATAATTAAAAAAAACAAGAACAACAAATTCATAGAGAGCTCACTTTCATAAATATTCTAAGGATTATGTTAAAAGAGTTTTAATAATTGTTACTTTAGCGCATTGTTACTCATAATAATTTTATAACGTTAGAGCTAATCGGACTATTAAGAAATTAAAATGCATAAAAAAAATAATTAGTTTAAAATAGAAATATAATTGCATTTTAAAGACAAAAAAATTGAATTATATATTGAAAATAATTTTTTTAAAATTTGTTATTATACGATCAAAAGGTATAATAATGTTTGATAAAAAGATATAATAAAAAACTTCTGATTTTGAAAATTGTTATCAATTGGATTATTTAATTTTCAAAAATATAAAATAAATAACGAAAGTTTTTGAGACACAGCATTACTAATATAATTTAAAAGCCAAAGGGAATCTGTATCCAATTTTAAATAATTAGTAATGAGAATTAATTAAAATTTTAATATTTGATATTTTTTACAGTTGTAAATTAATTGATTAATGTTAAGTATTGTTTTGGTGAAATAATGGTAAGCAATAAATAATGTATATATAATATTGACGAAATCTTAAAAGTTCTTATCAATTTACACTTTGTGTTAGCACTTGGGTTATCACTTGTTTATTACCGGTAATAAATAATGAGTAAAAATTTATATTTGATTTGTACTCATAAAATTAATGTAATATTAACAAAAAATTATTTATAATATGTATATTTTATTTCTTATTTTTTGTATTAATAAGAAAATAATTTACTTAATTTTAAAAATAATAAAAAAGAAAATGTTTAAACTAAACATAATTATTTACTTTGATACAAAATTACATCTATTTTTAAATAGTGTACGATGTCTGTGACGAAAATAATAAGTTATTGAATAAAAGTAAAATGAATTTAAGTCAAAGGTAAAAGACAAAAATGTCAAAAAATGGTTAATTAAAATATTATATCTATTCTATATAATATTACATTTTAAAATAAATCTTATATAAATAGATTTTACATTAAACATAAAACAATACACAAAACAAAATTTTGAAATTTTTTATTTCAGAGTTTTTAATCGGGTTTTAATTAAAAAAATAAGGATTTAGCAAACTTTTAAAGTCAAAACACGTAAAAGCGCATAAATGAAATAAAAAACATGAAAATTTAATTTTTGGTTCAAATTATACTGAATTTGCAAAACTCCAACAAATAAATTTCTGAGAACAAAATTGTGAAAAATAAATTGAGCACTTTTTTAGTTTTTTATGCGAAAAAGATCAAAAAAATTTTAGATAAAATAACTCTTAGTATTTTGTTATTAACATAACTCAACATTATAAACTAGTGTGGTATATCTTTTTTAAAGAAAAAGAAAAAGACAGAATTTTTTGTCTTTATCAAAAGACAAATCAAAATAAAAGAAAAAAGAAAAGACAACTTAAAATTATTTTATGAAAGAAAAGAAAAAGAAAAGACATTTCAAAATTATTAAAAAAGAAAAAGAATTGAAAATTATAACAAAAGAAAAAAAGACATATTAGAAAGAGAAAATAACATTAAAAAGAAAAAGAAAAACTTAAATGAAATTAGAAGAAAAAGAAAAGACAACAACATTTAATTCAAGGACAAAAGAAAAAGAAAAAGAAAATCAAAATATAATAAAAAAGAAAGAGTAAAGAAAAATGAAAAATTATATCAAAAGAATAGAAAAAAAGAAAAATTATAAAATGGAAAATATACAACACTAATATAAACTTTTACCTTTCGATAGCAATAGAAAGTTTTTATAAAATATCAATTAAAGATAAATCTTAATTTTCCAAAAACGCCTAAATATTTTTAATTTATTATTTCTCAATCACTGTATTAAAATTTCAATTAAATCTTCGTCCTTACGTTTTTTTTTGAAAAATATAGCTCAAATTTTAATATTAATAATTAAATGTTTGGTATTTGGTATTACAATGTTTGGTATTTGCAAATTTATTCTAAAATTAATATAATAAACGATTAAAATTTCAATTTATGAATACTCTATGAAATGTATAAATTGAAAATTATTTAATATACTAAAGTATAAAATTAATGTTTTCTGATATTTCGATATTAAATCCTTTTAGGTTTAAAGTATTTAATTTGTAAATTAATCATTATATGCTATATTATTGTTATTATATTATTTTATATTTTAAATTGATGTATAATTTTTAAAAAGGCATTTTTAAATTAAATTGTTTTATAATTATTTTCTATTTTAAAGAAATTAAAGAAAAAAATTTATAAACTGAATTGTAACCATTCTCTATAATTTTAAATTAATCTTTATTTCACATTAAAAATTATATATTTAACAGAAAAGTAAAAGAATGTTTGGAACTATAATTATTTCTTTTTTGGATACATAACATTTTATTTATATTTAATAATATAATTTTATGGGAAAATAGGTTTGATCATTTTTTTCATTTTTTAATATAAAGTATTAATTGAAGAGTCAACATAAAAATTTCTTTTATTTATAATAAATTTCTTTCCTCATAAACAATCCATCAAAAATCTTAATTTCATAAAAATCCAATTGATTAAAATTTTGTTTTTTCGTTTTGAATGAAGAAGACTGTTTGAACATGTCATTAACAAATAAAATAATAATTATTACTGATTTTAATTTGAATCTTCACTTATCAATAGTTTGTTTTATTAATGATTTATATTGAATTTACGTTTTAAAACAATTGTGTAACTAAAATTGGCAACATATATTGATTTAGTATTTATTTAAACTATTCAGAATGCAATTAATCCTTATAATATGACTTATAATACAAATAATTGTGATTTAATAAATTAAAATTTACTGTGCAATTAAATATTTTTTAATTTATTGAAATTAAACTAAAGTATTCAATTGTATTTTTCTAATTTTTAAAAATTGTTTAAAATACATTAAAAAGTGATCTCACTTATGAAAGACAAACTCTATTTCTTATTTTAGAAAATTTTATTTGTTATTCTGATTATTAAATAAATCTTTAGTTAAGTTAAGATTTAAAAATCATATCAATAAACAAACATATTTCAATTTTTAGTTATTAAATAATTAAAATATATTTTTAAATTTAACTTAATTGATTTTTTAATATTAACTCTTTAGATCAAAAATAAAGAAATTACATCGTTTTTGTTACCACCGATTAAATAATTAAGAAGTTATTAGATTAAAAATAAAAAGTTAAAAATTAACATTATTACAGTTAATAAAAAAAATTCTGTCTAATTTATTTAATTATTTATTAAAATAATAAATTGTAAAAATTTTATCTTATTATAGAATAATTAGATTTTAAGAGTAACTTTTTAATTTTCCTGATTTATTAGTTTATAAAATTTTTTGTAGTTGCAATGACGGAGGGGATGTGCTAGTGGGGAGAGAACTTAAAGCTTCAGTGGTATGATTGCAAACGGGGTTTATTTTTAGGCAATTGGATGATCTATCTATTTGTGAGTCGATTGACGTAAGACATGTTACTGAAGGTATGATCGCACTGTTGATTGTATGTATCAGAATATAAGTTAGAATCCGGTCAGATCAAATCATATTTGAGAAATATGTATTTCATGTACAATTGTATTTTCAAAATCAATTTTCTATCTCTTAATTGATGCAAATTTTGAATACACGTCATACATGACCGGAAAGATCACCAGAAAAATGTAGTTATCAGAATAATATAATAAAAAAATAATATTTATATTAATTATTATTTAATTTAAAAAATATATAAATGTTTTTAATTTCCATTTAAAAAAAATCCTATTAATGATAAATTAGATATACTTGATATCATAAATTACAAATTAAATTTCATTTACAATACTTTGATTTTCGTATAAAAGATTAGACTTTTTAATACTTTAAAATGTTCCTTTAATGTCTTTAAATCATTTAAGTAGCAATTCATATGATGCCTTTGCAAAAATTTTAAACTCGGAACTAATATTTAAAAAATATTTGATTATTAGTTTACTGAAAAAAGTATATTTCTTATTTATTTTGTAAAACGATTATTGAATAAAATAAATTACTCTTAAGTTTGACAAAATCTAGCAGATGGGATGCTAAAAATATTACTTCGTCCTAAATTTTTTTCTAAATCGTAAATCGAAAAATTCATATATAATTAATTAAATCTCAAAATACTTCATTTATTATTGGGTAATTGTTCTCACTTCATTATAATTCATACACTCGTTTTTTTAAATGCAAAAAAATACTTACTTAACACTAAATGTATAATTTGTTTAAATGTCACATTAAAAAATACAATTTTTGGAAATTTTTACCGATTTTAGAAATGTTAAACTTTTTATTGCATTATATTTCGAATAACAATTTTATATAATAGCGTTAACTTTATCTTAAGGTTGTTTCGATTCTTTAGAATCGAAATTAGAATCGAAAATTATTTTTGATTCCTATTCCTATTAATCGGAATTGGAATAGAATCAAAATTATTCTAAATTTAAGAATAGAA
>JAQIVF010000835.1:0-17617 GCA_034698365.1 Steganacarus magnus
TCTATATTACACCTAAATATAACTTGTTTATTAAAAATTTTGTCCCAAAATTTGTCCCTAAATTATCAAATATTTGTTCCAAAATTTGTCCCAAAAATGCTCTTTTAAATGTCCCTGAATTCTCAGCTCTAGTTATTATGTATGCATAACTAAAACGCTTGTCAGGAAATCATGAGTAGCCGCGTGTGGTTGGCGTGTGTCAAGTTGTAATGTTTTTCAAATTATTTCCTTTTTAAGCAGCGAAGCACTGAAAAGCATTGCAAGCGAATGTTAAGTGCCGACAAAGATAACTGCTGTTTTGAGGCTTCCTTCAAGAATTTGAAATTAAACGCTTAATAATGCGTAGCTTTGTTATTCATGCCATCGTGAGCCACAGTAGTTGTTGCAGAGAAAGTTTTTAAGTTGTTTTCTGCCTTACGGTAAAAAACGAGTAAACAAGGCATCCATCTGTTGTATACTATCAGACCACTGATGACTATTGAACAGTGCACAACACTCACTGCTCTTTTTCCCAATTTCTGCATGATTTTAAATTAGAAACTGTAAACTTGTTGATTAATCAACCATTGAAAACTGTTACGGGTTTCGAGTGTGTGGAGTGTTGTGTTGTGGGCATAAGTTAACCATCTGCTGTCAAATTACTACTATCTTCAAATTATAACCTGTTCCACCTTTTTGGCTAAAATATTATTTAAATACGTAAAACTTTAAATAATAATTTTGTAATTGCAAATCCAACTAAAACCTGTTAATGATTTAATAAAATCATTTTTAATTCTATATTTAATTTTTATTTGCTTTTACAGTGATTTTTGCAATAAAAATATAATTAATTAAATAGATACCATAAACTTTTATTAGTAAGCTTGGATATTTTGTAGACTTGGAGATTTGCAAATTTTGTAAAGAATAAAGTGTTTACCTTGTCAAACATTATTATATAATGCATCTTAAAAACTCATTTAAATGCTTACAAATTCTAGAAACTATAAATTAAAGATTTATTAATCTAAAAATTGTAACATAGATAAAAATCAAATTTGCGCCTTCAATTGTAGGATATATTAAAAGATTTATATTATTGAAACATATATGAAAATTCAAGTCCTTAAATACTTAGATTTTTTATAGAATTGCAACTTTTTATAGCCTAAACCTAGACTAGACCTTAGTATAGGATGCCTTTAGGATCTATTAAATATTATCTATAAAATATTCGAATTTTAAAAATACATTGAAACCTCTGTTTCATAAATAAAAATGGCTTCAGGATGTGGATCTAATTTTTATTCGCTCTCATTTTGCAAAATACCTATCTTATGGATTTGACAATGTCGTAATTTATGTGTTCGCAGTGGCCTAATCCTGAAGCAGAATCAAACTTCACAGATAGAATTGTTTGTTTGTTTGTTGTAAGTTACAACTTGTAACTCAAAAAAATACTATATAATTATTCACTTTTTTTCTAATACTTGGTTTTTTATGATTTTATACTAAATTTAATTAAAATTAGTCTAGAGATTTGATTATATAAATAAAATCATAACTTTTAACCAAATGGTTTTAACTTTTGCCATTTAATAATTTTATTTATGATACTTTAAACTTATTAAATTAATTTAACAAAGTTAACTAATTTTTGAAATAAAAATATTGCATATAAACAATTGAGAATCTAGAATTTTAAATTTATTAGCTCACTTCTCTAGTGATTGATTTATGGATTTGATAATGTCTGTCCGTCTGTGTGCGAGTGTAAATAATCCTCTTAAGTAAGCTAAAGCTGTTAGTTCGATGCTTCATTTAGTTAGTTAAATAGCATGCAAGTTATAACTTATAACTTAATAGTTTAAGGTAAAAAATATAAAAAATAACAATGTCCTAAAGTAACAATTATTAAATCTTTTATATGATTTTTACAATAGAAACAATTTAATTCATATAAGAAAGTGGGCTCACGTTTTAACTTAACATTAACTTTAACCTAAAAGTTTAACTAAACTGAGTTTGCCGTTGAAATGCTTTTCTCTGCCAACCGTTTGGTCAAGTCTGTCAGACGAAAGACTTCAATCATCTTTAATGAAAAAATGCAAATTTTAACGAAAAAATTAATAATTCTGTGTTAATCGATATAGAAATAGAATACAGTTTTTAATATTTTAGAAATACGATAAAATATATGAATCTTAAATCTATTCTACTTTATGTAATTTACTAGATTGCTTACAATATTTTCTATAGTATTTAATAAAACTCTAATTTAAATGAACAATTATATTGCTTTCCAGAATTTAGGCTATAAATATTATGACTAATAATGATGATAATAAACTTTACTATTGTCACTAAAAATCACTAGAATATTGTAGAGCATACTCTTTTTGATTAATAAATTAGATTTTAATAAAATTAATGGTAAAAGTAAATGTGTTATTCTCTGAAGTACTTTCAAAACTTTCTTTACATTATATGAAATGAAATATTTTAAATTTTATAGACTTTACGAATTGTTTTATTTTTGTTGAACACATTTAATTATAAGAATTTTAGTTTTAATTTCATTTAACAACATTTACTAAATATTTACACTGTACTTATTTTATAGACTTTATTGAATTTTTGCTGATAATAATTAAATATTAAGTGCGTTCGTTGTTCGTCAAATATCTATTTTTAATACTTGTGTACTGTTATTATAGTATTAGCATTAATTGTTACGAAAACATGTAACGATGGATGTTATGGTAAACTGGAGAGTCATAGGCAGGTGTCTCGAACTACACTATAAACGGGCAGTTATTTTAGTTTAGTTTAGTTTATAACAAAGAGGAGAGAGAGAGAGAGAGAGAGAGAGAGAGAGAGAGAGAGAGAGAGAATTGGTGTAATACTGTTGAATTGCCTGAAGCAAACCGTGATTGAGATAACGGTTGGACAGTATATCATATTCAATTTTTGAATGTTACGAACAACGATGCCTTTTGTGCGATAGGGATCAGATCAGATGGTGTTTAAATGTTAGTTTTTAATAAAATTAAAAGTATGTGATATGCGACTGATTAACGGCATTGGCATTGGTATCACTGATGAGAGCATCGGTCCAAATCAAGGCTGAACCGGATACATATGGAGCAAGTGGTGGGATCACTCACTTATTGCATGCATGTATTGTACATGCAGATGTTGATGGTGTGGTGTGATGTGGTATGGAATGGTATGGTATGGTTTGGGTGCAGCCAGTAATGTCAGGCACATTCACACATTGAATTTCTCGTTCAGTGCAGAATTACAACCTTCAATGATGGCGCGTGCCGTAGTAATGAAGCATCGTTTCTGTGCAACTTGTGCTTCTAATGCGTACAATCCCTACTCTATTGTCATGTTTTAGACAATCTGCTAGTTTAGCGTTTCAGAAAAGTGCATTTCATTACAAAAGGCTCAATAACGGCATTCAATCATAGCATCGTAGCGCAGTTTTGTGTGTTTTCGGTGCTATTTTCTCGTGTCTGGTATTGGTAATCATAATTCACCGTTTGTTATTCTATGGTAAAGTTTCGTAGGAGTTAGTGCCGACCTAAAGCTTAAGAGGGGGATATAAATGCGCGTGCTTTTGCTACATGTAGTGCTTGCACGTACACGCGTACACATACACACGTACACACTTACACACGTACTGCTATAGACTTGCGTCGCGTGCCAGAACGCACCTGCCATTAGTGCCATTACTACATATATTACTATATTGCCATTACTGCAATGCTATATTGCCGTACTCGCAAACGCACAGCTGCCCTCACTATAGTGTTTACCACAGTTTCAAGCAGGTGAGAGTGAGTGCGGAGTAACTCTGCAACCGAAGCTTATGGTAAATAGAAATGAAGTGGTGTTTCAGTGCGCTTTCAATTCGGTCATTCACGGAGAACAACCCAAATCAACGAAAGTCCGATATTTTACTAAATCCATAGACTGCACTGTATCCGGAGTTGTGTCGCATGTTCTGCTTTGCATTGTGTTCTGTAAAATGACATCATGCCCACAATAATAGGAAATGTAACAATACCTTAATGAATTAAGAGCATGTGTCTCACATCATATGACCAGTACTGTTACAGTAGTATCCAAATTATAAATATGTATATACTGTATATGTATAGCATAAAAATATAATTTTCAGTTAGGGTTTGGTTCGGCACTCGACCAGAGTTTGATTTGATTCTCTTCTCTATTTTCCTCCCATATAATTAGATTTTAGGCATTGTCTGTATAATTTGAATGGTCTGCTTACACATAGTATAGTCTACTAAATGTTATCTATTAGTGATGCATCACGACTTGCATTAAGTAATTGGGACAATGCGCACACTTTCATCGTGGCGTTATATAATAGATAATAGGATTCATTTTCATATAGAGCATCACGTTTTTTGTTAGAAGTGTGTGCCTCTAAACGTTGATTTATTAAGATTATTTCAAGGTTTGCAATATTGAAGTTTTGAATTAGTGAAGCACCTGGTATTGTAATAATAATTGTAGTAATAGTATTGGATAAGTTTGTAGACGTTTTTCACCTGACAATTCTCAGTGCGACATATGGAACCAAGTGCCTCACTATCCTCTCTATACTCACTATGCTTAGTATCGGCTTGAGGCACAACAAAAGAAAGCCACCATCAATGGAACTGTTTGCTACGTTAGACGTTACTCTAAACTTGCACATCGCAAGTACGTGCAGTCATAGCGGCGCTGCAGCTGTAGGCTATTGCTAAACACTACAGCACTGTAAGCACTAAACACCAAACTTCTCTCACTACCAAAGGTTCAAACGCAGACCAAACCTTCCTTTTCTCAAAAACCACCTGTCATGACCCCATACATGTACTTCTTAGGATTTGGGCTTCATTAGCTTCAATGATTATGACTGGCAAAAAATATTGATTAAAGCTGGAGAGAAATGACCTCAAGTTGGGCCTCTTTCTCAGCTTTTTGTGCCTTGTTTTATGTTATGACGCGTAACGTTAGTTTATGTATAACTTTAACTTTAACTACTGTCATAATTGGTGGTTTATGCGCCTGTAAATCATGCTCTGTTGCGCACTCACTGGCAAACTTAAAACTTTTTTAAGCACAACCCTATTACATGCTATCTATGCTTAGAAACAGCTGAATTTAGCGAAAACTTGAATATAAATTGTTAGGGATAAACGAGTTAGGGGTACGCCTCAGGCATTATTGCTTTTCTGCAAAATAAAGTAGTTTTTATTGCGCCTAAAATCACTATTTTATATTGCAAAGTATTAGAATTATTACATGTGGTTACCGATCATTATTTATAATTAGATGTACTATAATAGAAATGTTTTCTAGTCTTGGTTAATGTACATAACCTAATGGTAAAAAACACAAATCCGTATATATATGTGTGTGTTTTTTTATAATTTATTTTAGTTGTAAGAGATTTTTTTTGCTAAATAGAATTGAAAAATTGTCGCTTTGGTGGCAAAGTCTGTTTATTATTATGGCTGTGATTTACAAATAAAAAAGTTTTTGTCAGTTATTTAAGTTTGCTAAAACCACTATAACCTTCAATCAAAGGTCTAAGGATTTCATGTCCACTGTTTCCGCCTTCTCTCTCGCTCTTTCTCTCTTTCTCTCTTTTAAAATTTCAGTTGAAAATTGAATGCATTGTCGTGTAAATCACTGAGAAAGGTCTTTTTAGTTGATCGTATGTAAGAGCTGGGAGGGACATATGGTATGTATTTCTTTGCAAAGAACTAAAATTCCATTGCAATAATAAAGCGTAGCAGGTTCTCTATTTTTTTCACTACAACCCCACTTCGGAATGCAAGTGAAAAACCTGACACAAACTTAACTTACGATAAACAGTATGAGGCTTACATTTTATGGTGACATTAGTGAGAGGTGAGAGAGAGAGAGAGGCGAGAGAGTTGATTAAATGAATTGTAAAATTAATATTTATTTATTTGTAAAACAGCACTGCGTGAGTAATACTATGGTAAACTAAAATGTCATTTATATTAAAGTTATTTTCAGTTTCAAAATTATTCCAATAATTATAGAAAATTTAAACAAATATTAAAAATAATCGATTTAAAAAATCAAATCAAAAATTTTATTAAATAATTAGAATTTATGATTTAAAACAAACATTTAAAGATGAAATAGAAGTGAACAGTTGATAATTAGTGGAAGTGGTAACAGTTACTGTACTACAAGTGCATTAATTACAAAAATACATAACAAGTATTTAATGTTCGTGATATTAATGAAATGTTTGATCATAGTTGGGTACAGATACTACGATAGTGTGGTGTGGGGTTTGTATCCCTATTCTCTATTACAGCGGGGGAAATGAATGTTGTGTTACCTGCTTGTGATTGGGCGTTCGTTCACTATTAGGCGTTATGGTTTGGTCTGCGTTACTCGTCCACCTGCGTTGCTGCCTGACTGCCACAGCCGTGGGCCACTGCATAGTGTGGCTCACACTCGCATAGACATTACTCGCGAACTGATCCTCATCTTCATTTGACAGATTGCTGCCTTACGTGTTGCATTATTCAGTAATTCAGTCAAAGTGCACAATAACTAGTTTTGACCTCATATAAAAGTGCTATCATTTAGTTATCTCGAACTTAAGTGCCAAAGTTTGTGTGCTAAACATTACTGTGTAAAAGTTTGTCTTTAAAAGTGTCCTTAACTTAACAAATGCCGCGTTCATTTCTCATCAAGAAATCTCCAAAACTTGTTAACAACTCATTCACTAGTAACATCAATACCTCATATCAACCAAATGGATGTACTGATGATGACAACTCACAACCCAATAACAATCATTATGATTCGAATCCTTCTTGTGGTGAGTAGTATTTTTACCATTTCATACCAGACAACAGTACTGTATAAGCAGTTCAGTGCTAGACTGACCTCAATACACTAAAACTCGAGGTCAATGTTGTCAAATTAGTACTAAATAACGGTATTAAATGCATTTCGCAATTTATTGCAACCAAATTTTTGCCTAGAAATTCAGATGTTTCGATTTGCTTTTGCGTTAGTTTTAAAGCAGAAAAATGAAAGAAAGAAAAGAAATATGTATATGCAAACACGATGAAAATAGTTATGCTCTTACGTTAGAGATATATTGTAAGCAATTGCAGCAGCAATTGTGAGCATAGGCAGCACCACTGCCACCATCACATCACATCACCACCACCTGCTTTACAGTTTAACACTGTTTTTACAAATAAATACCACTTGAATAATATAATCAGAGACAAACAAAAAAGTATGGTCTCGAAAGAAAGACTAACATATATACATAAACATAACGAATAGTGAATGACAGGTAAATCTTAACAGCTGCCACACTTATTTTAACGATGTGTGAAATTGTGCCGAAAGCTGATCGACAAACGTTTTATAACGCATTGACAGAAAGTTATCAATACTTATAAATTCCTTATTTCTCAATGATTACGCTTTGATTGAGATAGAAGTGTGAATGAGATTGTGATTATTCAAATAGAAAACCTTATGGCACCAAACCTTAGCATTATATGAACAAAATGCTTGAAAAATTATCATTTAGTTTGATTCGCATTAAGTTATTAGATAAGTTTTATTGCTTTTCCTACGAATTAGTTGTACTGAGAGTGGAGAGTGTAGAGTGTGTGTAACGT
This sequence comes from Steganacarus magnus, assembly GCA_034698365.1. Lineage (NCBI taxonomy): Eukaryota > Metazoa > Arthropoda > Arachnida > Sarcoptiformes > Steganacaridae > Steganacarus > Steganacarus magnus. The sequence goes on from JAQIVF010000835.1 coordinate 7,695, forward strand.
TGTTATTATTTATAATTTATGGCACTATAATCTTCGATAGACATATTAATTTCATTGAAAATACATACTTTATTCTAGTGTATACGGTATAATATACTAAAGAATTAGTGGCGTATAAACTAAGTTATCATATAATTGTAGTGAATTTTAGCGTAGTTTTCGTGACAATGTAGTGACTCGTTGATAGTACTTGTAATATTAGTAATACTAGTAATATTTACACTATAATAGTTACAAAACAGTTAATTAAAATGAATTACATCTATTCCACTGCATATTTAGACGAAAGAGGACCTTTTGATCTTAGCATCAAAAGCCGTTTACTCAAAGAAGCGAATACTGTTGTAATTAAAACGGAAACCCTTTTGCATTCGGAAAAAGCCAAAGAAAATAGTTTGATCAACTGCTACACTAATGCTCAATATCGCGATTCTTCGCTCTATACGCCACAATCACAGTCAGCAACTTCTGCCAAATGTCTATCACCTCAATTAAATGGTGATCTCAGCAAAGCATTAATACCTTTAGAACCACTTCACACAACTCAACCACACTTATCTCCATCATCACAATCACGACACTATTCAATGGCACCATTCGTTTCATTTGGATTTCCCACGTGTTATAATGACAGCAAAAATCTAGTGACATCGCCATCGCATTACTATCACCAAACCCGACATCACGATTATCCAATATCTCCGCCACAAACTCCGATATTGAGTATAGGCTACTCGTCCAATGAGAACAATCATCGCATTACTGTTATTTCTCCCGTATCTGAATATCGTCCACAATTTATGTCCACATGGAATGATCATATTTCGCTGAAGCCTGCAAATGGTTCAGTAACGATATCGTCTCCGACGCCAAGTTTGAATGGATCCGATGATTCTGGTCGAGGAAGTGTTCACTCCAGAGGTTCTGGAAATTCATTAGAAGTATCTAAATATCAGGACTCATTCAAAACTGATGTGCGGACAACTAAGTCTCGTAAACCAGTTAACGGAGCATCGGATACAACGACAACGCGATATCATTGCGAAGATTGTAATAAAAGCTATTCGACGTGTAGTGGACTAACAAAGCATCGAGAGTTTCATTGCGCAACACAAGCGAAAAAGGCTTTCAGTTGCAAACATTGTGACAAAGTTTACGTATCTTTAGGCGCTCTTAAAATGCACATTAGAACGCATACACTTCCATGTAAATGTAAATTATGCGGTAAAGCGTTTTCAAGGCCGTGGTTATTGCAAGGTATGTCTATTCATTCAGATATTCATTTTATCATTTATTTGTGATATGAATACTTATAATTACTTATGACTAATTATACGAAATGATACTAATAGGACATATACGGACACATACGGGCGAAAAGCCATTCGCGTGCCAATACTGCAGTCGTGCGTTCGCTGATCGCTCTAATCTGAGAGCACACCTTCAAACTCACTCTGATGTTAAAAAATATAGTTGCAAAACATGCAGCAAAACATTTTCACGGATGTCTTTATTGCTGAAGCATGAAGACGGTGGATGTGCCAATCATAGGATGCAGTAAACTTCAACCACACTAGTCGTCTAACAGTTATGATCAGTCTTTAATCACTTTTACTGTTATATATTCATATATCTATGTTTTGCACCAAAGATTGTTTACTATATATTACTGTATATTACTATTGTTAGGGCAGTATTGCTCTCTAAAATGTGAATTCATTTGTGCCATCACCTAACTATGCATTATTATTGTTTATATTGCAAATATATATTAGACTTAAGTTTATTACACCTTTCAATACTAAACACTATATACTTTTTATACGTTAAATATAGAATTTTTATTGAAATTATATAAACCTACATATGATTATCTATGTATAGCAAGTAGACGTTATTTTTATGAAAAAAGCACTTATTAGAGAACCATTATATACAGAGAGTTAGGAAAGCATACTACTAACTCATACCCCATTGTAAGGGATGTTTTAAAAGAATTTGTCCTGAGGAAGCACCTGTCGTTAGGGGTCATGGCGTTTGTGAGGCACTGCTTTAGCAGTTGCAGTTGAAATGACCAAATTTATGTTAGCTTACACTGGCATATACTCGTTTTCTTTGTTAGATTCTTTGCTCAATGTATTATCATGTGCTGAAATATGCCGAAGTTTCAAAAACATGGTCACAGTTATCAAAAGCCTAGACTTGCATTATACAACATTTGGTCAAAATTGCCAATACTGTACCTTTAGGCAGAAGCACACATCGCATCTCTTATATAATCATTAAACACATTAGCATTGCATAAAACTATGCACTAAAATGCACGTTTATGGTTATTTAACTGTGACTCATTTCACTCACGAGGCAGACTATATAATCATTATTAAATATAGTCTAACTCTTAAGGGCAGGTGTATAAGAGTTTTCAAACACAGATTTATTTTGTTATTTTATTTATATAAATTGTAGCTCTAATTTATTAATTTTTCTAGTCGTTTTAATTTAAATAATAATTATATATAATCTGTAAATTTATTTACGTATAAATTCATTTAATTAAGTATTATGATTTTCATATCAGATATACGTTTATAATTTGTATAAAATTTTAATTTTATTAATTTTTTTGAAAAATCACTTGAATTTGCTCAATATTGTGAAATAATTTTGTATTGTATAACTTGATTATTATTATTTGTATTCTTATAACTCAAGAAAAATAAATTAATATTTGTTAATTCTGTGCATTCTATCTGTAAATAAAAGCAATAAACAAATGCCAGCAAATGTGTTAAATATTTTAAACGCGGCGCGTATTTGTAGTGACTTTCAAAAACTCTAGTGATTTAAATTTAATTAAATAAAGAAAGAATGCGTAAAAGCCATAGTATACATGTAGAGACATTAGTAATAATCCTTCAATTTCAATAAATGTTGGAATTAACCTTAAAGTAATTCTCAACGTTGAATAGCCTTAAATTTAAAGACTTTTCCAAACAAAAGCTCATTTCTAGATAAGTGTTTATTTTAATTTGATTAATTAATAAATACTAGGCGTTTGGTTATGGTCTCATGTGCTCAGCATTAGCACAAACACTGTAATTGTAACAGATTTACGTGAACAACGCTGAAAGTTTCATAGACTATGAAAGTTGAACGCTCACAAGAAAAGAGGTATAAAACAAATGTGTGCGTTGTGTTGTACTGCTGCAGTAGTACAGTATAGTTACTCACCATAACACCAAACAGTACAATCGTCAAGTACTGCTGCGGCAGCACAACCGTGTTTGACTGATAGTTGCCGTATCTATAGTTTGGCAATACTGTCCCAAAGGTGTAAATTATACGACGTGCTACGTCTGGCACCTATACTGTACAAATTCTATTATGCATAGAACTCAATGACATGTGCAATGAAAATGGCTATGAGACTAATCATTCATGGCTATGAGACAAGATAGTACTATGTATAACATAGATTTGACCCATAATAGTGTGAATATAGTGATCGCACACTAATCAAATGTTTAAAGAGACGCACTCATATTTATTTTAGCTATTATAGTATGTTTATGAGAAAACTCTAATTAATTTTTAAGACTTAATGACATGCTATTGTACTGTATGGTGAAAAACTGTGTCAAATTTAGAGAGAAAAATTTTATGTCAAGTAACCCCCATATGCTTCACTTTTATTTTTCACATTTCAATGATACTGTTTCGGCAATTTATTGTTTGAATTAACGTTCAAGTTTATCATACCAGTGATATTATGCAGAGCCTATAAAACGTATATTATTTTAAGTTTTAACTTCTCAATGAAAATTAACTAAAGGTTGAATTTATTTCAACAAAGGTAAAATAAACAACTGCTCTATTATTATAGTTATACTGTAGAAAATCAAGTAAAACTGTACGGTAATGAATTTTATCCTTGAATTAACGATTTTTTGATCTTATTTTAATATATAAAATTAAATGTTTGTTTTCGTTTGTTTAAATTAAAGTTTCAAGTTTAATAATAATTAAATTTTCTAGATTATATATTAACATTGCAGGGAAAAATTCAGAGATTGTGCGTAAGCTCTATTAAATAGGCTCATGCGTCAGAATTCTTTATACGTACAGTCCATACAGTAATTCAATTAAGAAATAACCATACATGCATAATAAGCTCACTTTGATTCGTCAGATTAAAAACCAAAACTAAACATTAGAAAATCAAATAAAACATTGTTGCATTACTTTTATATGTCCTGAGTATTTAAAAAATATTTGTTAAAAACTAACTATCCTTTTTGCTTCATATTATTTGATTTTAAAATTTGTACTGATTTTAAAAACATTGTATGATTGTAAAATAATTAGTAATTCACTGTATGATTTAAAAGCAAGTCTGCGTTCAGCTGCCGAACAGTGCATATCAAAATTATTTAATAACGTAAGTGCACATACTCTCACAAACAGGCACTCACTATTACACTCACACTCGTATATACGTCCTCGACTTCATAAACGCGTGCCATCAGTGTGTGTGCCAACATTTTAACGAACCTCCCATCAAGAGTTTTAATTAAATCTCTATTATGGTAAAAATGCTGCAAACACAGACATCCAAAACCAAATCAATGCACTTTTCAAGGAGATTAAAAAACACATTTATTTGATAGGTACTCGATGGTCAGGTAGAGTTATTCGGATTTTCTAAAAATTTTGTATAAACTTATTTGGAGGCAAACTTATCTGATTTTAAAGAAGTTTTTCGGACATTTAATTTATCCAATAGTTAGTGATAAAGCCTAAATTTTTATGATTGGCATAATTAAGAATAGTATATGAATTTTAATTTTAAAATGCATATCATAAAAACTTTATTAAAACCTATTCTGTAATTCATAGAGAACTCACTTTTTAAAGTGTATTAAACTTTTAGACAAGTGTTAGCACTGTTCGACTTCAAAGTCCACCGCAAAAACACACTGATGGACAGACAGAAAGGCTAACATAATCAAATCGAAAAAAAGTGTGCTAATAAACGGAACTATTCTAAGAACTATATATAATTTAATTTAAAATTTAAAATAGCACACAACTCTTTAGGAATGAAGGTTAACTTCATTCTACAGTAAGCGTATATTCGGTAGAATTTCGACTCCAAAATGCATTATACTTTAGTTTTTATTTTGAAACTATCATTGAGTCAAGCTTTAGGCTAAGTTTGAGCTTATAAATCAAAACAAGACAATTAAAAGAGAATTGAAACACCGGAGATGAAGCAAATACTGAGTTTACAAATATTTCTGTGTAAAAACCAGATAATTTGTAACAGAAAAATAAAACAAACAAAATGAGTCTATCTGGTCATCGCTTTGATTGAAAAGCTATTAGAATCAGACTCCATTCAGTTCTATGGAGATAATTAAAACTATATTATAATAATGGTTTAGAGAATCGATGAATAGATAAACCAGTTTTTGATACAGTAACTGATGATTTGATACTATGTGGTAGAAAAGTGGAATATATAAATAAGTTATAAATAGTTTAGTCTGCGATTCTTTATTAACGTCAGTTAGTTAGTACTAAAGCGTTTGCACCTGTCTGTGATACAGCTGCTCAAATAATTTTGTGACTCCGCTTTTAATGCCGATATCATTTGGCGCCCAAAACTATTTTAGAAAAATATTTTCGACAAACAATGTTTGCTGAAATGATTTTTTAAATGCTTTAATAACAAGTTTTCAATTTTCCCATTTTTTGAATAATACAGAATAATAATAGTAAATCATTTCTTATTTCAAATCTATCCTTCTCTATGATAGGTTAACCGTTTTCTCGTTAGCATATAACCGAATCGCATAAATATCGATAATTTATTCATTATGGATTTATATTGTTTATGGGAAATTGTAACTCCCAGTGAATTCACATATAGAAGACAATTTGTAGCGCATATTATCATTTGATTTCCTTTCCACTCCTGTCCTGTCTAATTCTATTTCCTATCCTCTCTTTTCTCTTTCTTCCTTTCATTTATACTCTCCTTTACAGTATCCTCATATTTTCTTCAAAGCTCCCATTCTTTTTTTGTATCTCTCTCTTACCTGTGGAGGAGTTCTAAGATCTGACTCTTCTGGGAGTGTGCACTAATGAATTGAATAGTAATGCGGGTGGAGTACTGAGAGTACTGAGCACTCATGTCAATGGTTGGGCCGCGGAGGCGCAGTGGCAACATTAATCGGGGACATTGACAGGTGCCATCGATGCCACTGGTGGCGCTCATCGTAGCTATACATGCCATTGCTATTGCATTCATATAGGGCTGTGACAGTTTGGTATTGACCCTTTCACATCAAATAAAATAATTTGTTAAAAACCCATTTTTCATCAAATAAGTTCCTCTTTGAAATTTTTGGAAGGAAAGTGTTGAATCTTTAACTATTAAATCGTACTAACAAAGTGAATAAGATTTATTATTTGTCTTTTATTACAGAATAAGTTTAGAAATCAAACCAATAACTTTTATCAAAACAATCTACTTTATTTTAGCGTTATCTATGAAAAAAAGGTTTAATAATTTATTCATAAAATAACGAAGTTTAATTAAAAATTAGTACTTTTCTAACATTAATTTTCTTATTTTTTAAATTTGTGAAATTTATACTCCATATATGTTGAAAATAAGCTGTAAATCTATTGTGCTGCACAAGTCAATGCATTTTCCTTTTTTCGAAAATAAATTTACTGAATCAATAAATAGGCAAAAGAGTTAGATTAAACTTATTGATAAACTAATGAATACATTACAGTAAAAACACTTAAAAATATAATGAAAATAATAGATTTCCTTTTCCTCTCGAGCCCAAAGTTTATTTTAAAAAAGTGCATATCTCAAAATAAAATAAATTGCAAAAACACTTCCCAGAGAGCGAGGTATTGAAAAATTGGTCGATTACAGAATGACAAGGCTTGCGAGCGCTGGTCTGAACGGAAAGCTCTGAAAGAGGATTCCAAGTAGTTCTCGAGTGTGTTTGTCGAAGTTCTGTGCAAATATTGAATAACTTTCGCATTAGCATATTCGAGATTTTCTTTTGAAAACGTCAAGCCTCTATGAATCTGATTAATTTAAAAAAATTTGTCAAAATCACTGACTATTTAATGCATCAATGAATTTTTTTATATCCTTTGCAGTAACTAATTTTTTATATCCGTATTTTTCAAAGGAACTATCGACCTATTTTTAATTTGCAACACCTAACATAACAAGGCGTCATGCGGTTGATACGCATTACCATTGCTTGCATTGCCACCGCCGAAGCTGCTATCGCTGCTATTTTACCAATTTTTTCGAACCTGTATCACAAATTATTAGTGTCTTCTTTGCGCATTATTATAGAAGATAATGCATTTTCTAACCCTCTTTGTGACCTTCAAAAAAATAAATCGACCAAAACGTTAGTTTTTTAAAAGTGACTTAATATTTTATTGCCAAACAGTAAAATAGGATATAATTTAGTTTTAACTTCGAATAAATCAACATTTAATATAATGTGATAAAAAAATTTATTATCAATTTTTATATAAAGTTTGCACAAATGTTTTGCAAAGTATTTTATTTTTTCTTTATTGTACGCATTATTATTATTATTATATGGCATCTAAAATTTGCCTCTCAATGCAGAGCTTGAAAGTTGTGTGCAGGATTTACTTTCAACATCATTGCCCACAATGTCATTTTGGGTCAACTATTTTGTGGTTTGAAATTTGGTTGCAGAAGCTTTAATAATATTGGAATTTATGTCTGTGTGTATGACATAAGCCTTCATACTAAATAACGAAATCTGCTATTCATAGATCTCTGTATTGAATACTGTCAGACGCATGATGGATAAGAATGGGGAATCTGTACCAATATTGCAGATAAGAATCGCGCATATAGTTTGAACGCGTAAGCAAAAAAAAGAATAACGAAATTGAAAGGAAAGCATATTGAGAGAAATATTACCTGATTCATGGCATACTATAAAAATTTTTAATCGTACCCAAAAAAGAAAATATGCGATAAACAATACTTTATTGTAACGGGAGTTTGATGCTAAGCGATTGCAACTTTTACGAGCATCGGGCAAATTTCAAAGAATTCAAGTTTATGATCATGCGTATGAAATAAAAAAATATCGTATGATCATATATCATTTTAGCCCCTTTTTGTATACTTTATCAACAATGTTATGCTTGAATCCAATTGCAACGTCCGGATTACTTTTTGCAACAGGTATATAAAACGGTGGAGTGCACTAATTTTATGTTATGGCTTTTTTACTCATGTACCATGAAAAGTATTCTCTCTCACTCCATCCCCTCTAACTTTATGGGAATGGGATCAATCTTCCGTGAGCTATAATATTATTGCCGTGAACTAAACTATAGGTATGATATAGCACTGTATTGGACTAAACTTCCGTCCATTACATCGAATTGAGAATCGCATTCCATTTGTTATAAAACTGCGAATCAATAAGTGATAGCACTCGCTATTTTATTTTAAACTAAATTTTTTGTTTTTGACATAACACAATTTTAAATTATTCATTAACTATTTTTGGAAATTTAATTCCACAAAAGTTAGAAAGTATAAGAATAAAATTTTTAACTTGCGTGCAATAAAGACTACTACTACTGTGATCAATCAATACCGTATTCGGTCAATCTTTTTGCTTAATAAAATTCAACTTATAATAATTATTGAGCTTAATGCGCATAACACATGATTTGAAAAAATGTGATCGAAAACCAAATAGTTTTTAGCGCGTAAAAATATGAAACAATTTCGAGAAAACGGAGTGATACCCATTGTGCACTACACTTTGCAAATAAAACTTACATAGAGAGGTGATATGAAATAAACAGATGGACTGAATGACTGAATACGTTGGAATCAGAATTGGCGCAGCTGTGATCATATAAAAAGTGAATTCTATTCGGAATCCCAATGCATATCTCTGCTACTCTATGGATGTAAAGGGGTTTTCTAACATGTAGTAAGTAAAGTATAATCAGCAATGTGTTGATGAAAAAAATGTGATTGCGATTGTTTAGCGCTTCAAACTTTGATTCACACTTCACTTTTCATTTCGCACCTTTTCTACATGTGCCAAATGTGTATTAAGATACCTCTTCAAAATTCTGTTTAAAAGGTTTTCCCACCGAGAAAGAGACTGGTATGAATAAAATCTAGAATTCTTCGGAAAAAAATAAAAATTCATTATAAGCCAAGAAACACGCATAGAATAGCGATGCGTACTATAAAAATAGCAGCAATACTGTACTGCGCGTTCTTTAATGAACTGCGCGCTAAAAAATGATCCTATAAAGTAATGATGTCACCAAAGTTTGCTTAAAGAATATCTTCACAATGAAAAGCGATGGTTTAAGCTTTTTTGTGTGTGTTTGCCATATAAATTTTTTATGCTTATTTTTTAAGAATGGTTTTTTTATCTGATAGTAGATTCTATTGAAAAGATTTAAATGCAGATGTTTGTTATATGAGAAATTAATAAACTGACGCTCATTTTAAATATAATAGTAAAGTTATTTGCCAATCAAACCTATTTTTTTAATCTCAATTTATCATGCTTGGCATTAGGGTTATTGATAGTGAGTCATTAAAAGTTAAATTCAAATTTTAATGTGTAGTAAACTTTAATCGATTGTAGAACATATCGAACTTTTTTAAGGCTAATGTTTTTTTAGCATACTGTGTAAGTATGTTTAGTTTGTTGAATTAATCACGCATGTATTAATCTCAAAAGAAGATTAAGATTAGGGTTTAGGTACACAATAAGAACCATAGTTGCACAGAGGGGGGGTCTTGCCTGGGTCTGGACCCCCCCTAGAAAATCCGGAAAACTTGACCACCCCCT